>JABCQV010000385.1:0-28271 GCA_013186375.1 Fusarium aywerte | reverse complement strand
GGGCTATGCTGAAGTGGTGTTGTTGGAGTTGTAAAGATTAAAGGAGGAGTGGAGGTAAATGCGTTATAGTGCTGGTATTCACTTAAAGATTCCTAAGAGATTCTATTATAAGCTAGAAGCGGGGTAAATGCGTTTACTTAAATTGCAAATGCAATTGCTTGCAGTGCCATTGAAAGTCCCACTCTATTATCGCTCTTTGCTTTAGGTGTGGTACTATTGTAAGTAAGTCGTATTCCAATAAAGTAAAGTGATACTGAATGGATTGCCCTGTTAGGAATGAAGATAAGATCACGTTATAGAGACTGCGGTTTGAAGTCCTATGTGGCTATATTAATATGTAATGACTATATTGCCGGATAGGCTATTTCTCATTTGTCAAAAGGTCTAGGGTCAATAAGACTGGGATAAGAAACCATCTTTGAGTATATAGACCCTATTGACTGTCCTAATTCGGTTTACGGCAGTCCTAAGCGAATAATAGCTTGGAAAATAAAAGATATTATACTGAATGCCTAAATTAGTCGCTTCGGCCTCTAATAGCTATTATGAATTCTTACAGAATACAAACAGTAGGTCGACTTGACGAGATAAGATTGACTCCGGCATTATCTAGCACCCTGCTGATATTTGAGACAGACTATATTATTGCCGCTTATTTGCATTAGTCCAGAGAGAAATGCTTAGTGTTTGAGCTGGCTACTATTACTGGCCAGCACCAATAAGCTTGCGATCTGTAGAGGCCCAGCTCTGCGCAAGTAAGCACGTCAGTCTAAAATTTTCCCTAATAATATACCGACCGCTTATTACCGTTGCGCCCTTACATCAGTTCCGAGCTAGGCGATCGACCACGGGGTGTCAAGAATGAGTGGCCCCAATGCAGACCTTAAGATCTACGAATAGCTTCAGCTACCAGTGCTACGCTTTGTGCGCCTTTGCACTGCGGTTTGGGCCACTGTAAGGCGCGACACTTCCTTCATCTACATAGCTCCCTCTCGGATGAAATCCTCACAGTTGATTTGCTTCTACACTTAAGACGGCTTGATTATATCAACACCACCAATCCACCTATATAATGAATCTGAACCGCTGAAGATTGCTGCTGAAAACGGCAGCGTGGTAGTGAAGGGCATGATGGTGATCCCGATGACCTAAGCCCGGCCAGTTGATCTATATATTCTTCTGCAACGAGCAGTGCCGCCACGGCCATAAAGTAAGTTGTGGTATTTTTAGTTAAGTGTTGAATGACTGATATTCTCTATCTATAATTGAGATATAAAAGACCTACCATTGCCCTAACGCTATCCCTTGCTGTGCGACCTAATAATGCTTTTTGATATAGCTATGATGCTATACAGCTACCCCAGCAGTGCTAACTTTGCCTGCAGTATGATATTACGGCTATTGCTTTTAGGAAGATGATCTATATACGATCCGAGCTATATATAAATTGAGCTATAATGGAGTTATAGCAGCCTACTGTAATGGAATAACTTGGAACTGGCTGAAGGCTTTTGGCGGATAGTAAGGGCAGCGGTGGACATGATTGAGGCGCGCTTTATCAAGATACTTGGCTATTTGTGTCCAATTTAAGCTCCTTATTAGGAAGTGGTATTAACTTGGTACACCTGCCGACTGAAGCTATTTATAGTAATTCCCATCCTGGCCGATAACCTAACAGATACAAGAAGCTATAAGCTAGCCAGTAAAGGATTATATACTAATGCCTCGTTATATAACTCCTAGATACTGATATAATAATAAAGCGCTTTCCTTAATGCTTACTAATAGCGGGTCAATCTATAGCATAATGAACAGTCCCACCTATGATTTCCTAAATCGACTGACTAACCTAATTGAATATCCCGACTGTATATAAACTTAAATAGTTCTCTGGAAATAGACACTAAATAACGGTGATAGCGCTATAAGCTGGCGATTTGTCACTTAGTCTGACTGGGGTATTAGCTAGCCCGCTGACTTAAAAAGTTAGGCCGGTAAGCCGGTATTTTCTCTTATTGAAGCCTTATAAGGTATATCGGTATTTCCTATTGATTCCTAAAGACTAGTAAACTAGAAATTAGGCCTGCTTTCGACCGATACCTTCTATTATCCTGCCCCTGTACGACTTATGTTAAGGGATAAATACTAATTACTAGAAGGAGTGATAAGACCCTGCTCTTATCCTCGTCGATGCTGAATGAGGTGAGATTCCTAATAACACCAACTTATATGTCCCTACCGGCTCTTGATCCAATAATGCCTCTATTACCACTCTAGAAGAGAGATTGGCGTGCCTATTGAAGTAGTATATACAATACCCGATTGAAGCTAACTGCCTTTCTATTAGTCAATATACTATAATAGGATTGTAGTTTTATCTATAGCTCCTTTATACCGGTAAAAGGGAGTATTTTGCCGATAAGGGGTTAAAGTGTTTATATAGGACTAAAGGCTATTTAGAGAAAGAGAGGTCCCGTTTATAGATATAGAAAGTCAGTATAGAGATGATTATGCAGATAATAGTATGGTGATTGTTAGTGAATATTGTAGGTTGTTTTATTAGTAAAGGTCTGATGTCTCTGTAGTGGGTGTTATTACAGGATGGCCCCTAGAATTTAACTAAGTACTGCGCTAGTCAGTCTAGTCTTAATAGGGTAATAGCTCCGCTTTAAATATAGGTTAGTCTGTATAAATATTTATCTAATAAATACTGGCCAGACAGAGGTACTTTGCCAGATTAATTCCAATAAATGAGAGACTGACTTATTATAAGATGGTGCATTTAAGATATAACTTTCTATAACAACTTTTATTTATCGTATAACTATAAGTAACTTTCTTTCCTAATATAGCGCAGGTAACTTTGCAATTGTCTAAGTCTGTAACTATTTATAGGGACTGTAGTTATAGAACTATACCGATTATAAGTCAGTTGAATTCTAAACTATAGCCTCCATTTTATTATACTATATGCCGCACTTTTATATTATATTTAATACCGTATGGAAAATACCAATCTGTATTGCAATATAGGACAATACCGAGTCATTAGAATGCTAATTGATTAAGATTAATTGAGTCTAAAAGCCGTAGTGAACGAGTCCAGCCGAAATGGATAAAGCGAGTAAAGTTATATCGCACTATACTATATATATATAAATTGATTACAGCAGTATTTGTCTTGGAGTAGTCTCTTACGACTTGCAGGCATGATTGAAGTGAATGAATGAGTACGTTAATGGATAGATAAAGGCGCTTCTTGCATAGGTTTACCTTAGGAATGTTGGGGTTTCCCCGCTATGTAAGTGAGACTTTGTCTTAATAGGGAGTTTACTGTCCTTTTGTAGCAATATACTATTTGGGCTAAGAAGTTGCCGGATATTCTCTTCTATCGGCAATTAATGAGCCCTATGTAACAATTGACAGGCACTAGGATTGTATTATTACACTATGGTTCAAGGCCATTGAGAAGTGCTCCACGGTGGCCTATGAACTCGGTATCTTCTTATGACTCTGGTGTTGATATTTGTTTGGACCTTATGGCTCGGCTTAACTACAGCCTAATGCATTGGATCGACTAAAGGAACAATTGTAAGAAAGCTATATAAGTTCCCTACTAGCTTAGATAGAGTATAATACGTCTGTATTAAGAAGATATAGGTAAGTTGACAGATCTACGTTATAAAATGAGCTTGATGTGTAAAATTGAAGGTTGAACGGGACATAGATAGCTTAGAAATATAAATAATAGTGGATGAAAGAACTGTTTAGACACCAACTGACTACCACCCTTTTATAAAGAGGTTTTTATTAAGCTGTCCCTAACGGCCATGTTAAGCATATGATTGTACTTGCCCTAAAGTTTAAACATTAATGTCATTAATATCTTATTAGATATCGGCTCAGTCTGACCTTCTCAGAGAACTTAAGCGTTATGAGAGATAGGGTCTTGAAAACACAAGTAATTGGCTTACTGCCTTACAGTCAGCCCTAGAGGGTTCAAGCGAACCTATATAAATATTTAAAAGCTATCTCCCACGCTTCCCAAGGTTAAGCAATCCTACTCTATAAGCTTTAAGCTAGTATGATTATTTGCACCTATTATATATATTATCTACTTTAATATCCTCAATTTAATTTAGAGTGATTTAGTGTCTTAATGTCCTTGCAGATAGTCTATAGGCCCTAGTGATCTTCTCATATTTGGCTGAGTTTTGGTGAGACTGTTTTAGGAACCTGTAGGTTTAGAATGAGATGGTCTATGGGTGAGTGTATATGAAACCTTAAAAGCTCAAGCAAATGGCTTAGATTTGGTGTCTATCTTGTCGTCCTGACTTGAGTGTTGGATCTTAATGAGTTATCTTTAATATTATACTTACTACCCTTAGCACCGGGTAATGTAGTTAAACTCCTTAGGTTATCTAATGGCCCTTATTGTGACCTTTTAGAGTTAATGGCGGTATCTGCTTGGATACTTTGTAACGCATAGAATTTAACAATATAGATTGCCGAACTCTAAACTACTTACCCAGTAAAGGCTGAGACTTACGCTAATAATAGCTTTATTGAAATTCTCTATAGCTTCGCTCCCTTAACCTATGTCTTACCCAGTAACGGTCTTAAGCTTTGCCAACTTAAGACTTTAATGGAATCACGTCTAATAGATTCTTGCAGCAAGACCTATATGTGAACCTTAAAGCTGAGGAGATATATATTCATTTAAAGTCAAGTCTGGCGTTACTGTATTTCAAAATCCTTATATAACTATATAACGTTAAAAATGAGTCGGTAACCGTCCCCCAAGTACCTCCATTACTATGCCTGCTGCTATTGGTTTATTGTGCAACTATTACCTGCAAAATTGCGGTCTCTGCCATTGCCTATCTTGTGGAACTTTTCACTATTAGTATCATTTGGCTAGTGCTTCTAGGCCCAATCGCTCTATTTTCTTGCTTGGACTAAGATAAACTATAGCAGAGAAGGCGTCTTAACTTGGCACTTTAGTAATGGAACTGCTATTTTCCCATTATTATAAACACTTTGACTACTTCGTATCGGTTTTAAGCATCTGTAAATATACCACTATAATAGGTTATGGCGCTTAATGTGGTGAGAACCAGATCTTATGGCAATAGTTTAACTCCAATTTATATCAATTGATTTGATTACATTTGAGTTTTAACTACCTACTGTTATAATAGAAGTGTCTCGTAAATCTGTTGTAAATTTCGGGACTATATGGAGAGGGTAGAGGATGCAATAGACGTTATATCCTGGGGTAATGTGCAATAGAGAAGGTATTTGGTGACTCTGAATAATATGGCCTATGCCATAAAATGGTCAAAACAGATATAAGGATATTATCAGACGTTGAACAGATGGCATACCACTGAGCATGATTGGTCCGTCTGTGAGGCAGCTTTACTTAAAGTTGGACTTGAGGGCGTCATATTCGGAAGCGGTTGGCTGTATCAGAATGTTATAATGCTGTCTCTCTCGTCTCAGTTGGTCGAACCAAGTCCAACTATGACTTAATGCCGTCTCTGTAGCCCGGACGGAAATGGTTATGCGGTTTTGATCAGACACTTATAATATAGAGAACATTGCATCTTGCGTACTTTACTTGGGACATAGCAATACAAAGACTCTTACTATTCTCGTCTCGGGTAGCTACGCTTTACACTTGTATATCAATCAAACACTCACATAGCTATACATCCATTCACCGCCATCGGTATTACTCCTCAGACTTAAAGCCTAGTCGCCGTCTACTAATTACTCTTGTAATCAAGTCTCTACTAAGGCTTATTCTAATTCATAGTCTCTTACTAAACCAATATAACCACCTTGTTAAGGTCCTGTTCTACTCCTGCCGCTTAATCCATTACAGCTCGTAATCCAAACAGCATGTGATGTAGGTGCTATTATACTTGGTCTAGATTGCTGACGCTAGTAACCTTTGAGTATTCCTTGAAGTAACAGCTGTAAAAAACCTTCTTTACAATAGCGTATGCAGTGAGCATCTTAACCTATATGACAGACATAACAGTCACCTATTGTAATCGTTTTAGAAATTGCATTGCAATAGAATTGGCTTTTAAGGGTAAATTGAATCATATACCTTACCTGCCTCCATCTAAATTGCCCCTAGGCCTTTTAAATATACCTCTATGTGGGAAGAAAAAAGAGGTTCTAAAAGGGATTAAATATATAAGTAGTGCCACTAGTGTAATAATCTTACTATAGACTTAACCTATAGGTTGTGTCTTATTATTTTCCTGGAATTCTATTACGTTGATGTGTCCCGGTGGAAAACGGGATTGGTGGTCGTAAAGGACTTGACTGTGTTATTACTATCTTGTAGGTTGAACCAGTATTTGTAGATCTTATAGCTTATTGACTATATAATCTGTTAAGTCATACGCTAACTTAGATAAAGAAGCCAGGTCAGATAATGCCTTGCAAACTTTCTGTAGTGGCTCCCAGTACCAGAAAGTCAGAGGAATCACTCTAAGCCATTCATTTAAGTTCAAGACTTCTAATACTACTGCTAAAGAATTACTCTTTAGAAACGCTGCAATAGTAACCCTTTTATACTATATACTTTGAGCTTTACTATATAGTTAAATATAAACTGTACTTTTATAACCTTTGTTTTCCTGCCGATAGCGTTACTAGTGTAGAGCTTGGGTTTATCCGTATTATATATGTGGCGTGGCTCCTATAATTTGCGAGTGGCCGCTGTTATTATGCCATTTATTGGAGAAAATATTTTATTTTAGCTAATTTCTCGGTAGTTGGTTTTAAGACGGGTCGAATGAGTGTGTCTAAGGTCGTGAGGGGGAAACCCCTCGATATGATGATGTAAAGGTTGGGGCTTTGACTTTATAACCCCAAATTGGCGGTTAAATATAGGATGCGATATAATGTTAGTAAGTGTCGAGGTCGCCTTTAAAGTCGCCTTATTAATGGATCGGCCGTGCTAGTCGTGGTATTGGTAGCACAATAATGTATTGTGGTTGTAGCTGTAGTTTAGTTCTCCTCAAACGATTTCTCTAATCTCTAAGTTTTGTAAGGAATAAGCCCAGCCTTCCTGGAATCATATACTGTAATATATATATCAGTAGTCAGTTATATAACTCTAGGAGCTACAGCTTGCTATTGCCTATTGGTCAAGGCAATATCGACCTAGATCGGAAATGTGTATAGGGCTTTAGGAAGAACCAGACTTATGCTACTATGTCGTCATAAGCATTAAGTCAGCCCTTACTTCGTATCGTTCTGGAAGAGTAGAGTGATATGCTGAAATTGTAAACTTGGTCTGAATTTGAGGTTGTAGTCGTCTGTGATTTAATTGTAGATATGGAAATCGGGTGATAGGTGATGGACTCGGCTATGCCGTTGCTGACTTTAAGACTCGTCCTTCTTACAGCCGGACAGCTATCTGGGATTCTTAATGCGCTGGGGCGTTACTTAATTTATGATAGCCGTGTCGTATAAGCGGTTTGGCCGTCTAACCTTGTCTGTTATACTATGATAATGTTGATGGGTCGTGCGTTACGAAAGTCCTATGGTGAACCGGATAAAAGGCATTGCCGAGTCCAAGCAATGTTGGAGGGGAATCTAAATAATGTTAGTATAATCCAAGTTACTGTATGGAGGCTGATATACTTTGGGACTAATTATGATGAAAGTGAGGGGGGTCGGAGTAATAATGCATGGTTTGCATTAATGTCGGAAGGTTATTACAGCTGGACTTATCTGGATTGGAGATAAGAGCGAAATAATAATACATAAATATCCCGGATAGGGTCTTATAATAAGGAAAAAAGGGAGTCTAAGAATACAGATCAATAGGTAGATAAAAGGAGCATATCGTCCTGAAAAACATCTAAGTATAATGATATGACCGATTGCGTTGACTCTCTTGTCGGACGCTCTATATATATCATCGCTTTCTCTACTCTTCACCACCACCGTCTTATCCGCCCCCTTCCCTACCGGTAGTAAACATACAGCGACAACAAGATCCGCCGCCGCCAATCTGTACTGCCTTCTTGGCACGCCTTATTTACTCTTCACCACCGCCGTCGCCAATCTTGGCCGCCTATAATCGTTGGAGTCAGCTTTCGCACGATTCTTAGCAGGACAGGATATTATATCACGTATACCTCAATCGCAGTCTTATAGCACTGGTACTCTCGACTGAATCACCATCACCTGTATTCCTTACGTATCTTAGTAAAGACTTAGCATAAGTGGAGGATGAATATCTACATCGATCGCCAAACGCTATCCTATATAAGCTCGTCTAGCAGAGCCTAGTACTAAGCACACATATTTATTTGCCTGCTGTCCACATTCGCATTTGCATGCCCAATGTCGTATCTAGTTCTTAGCTCCTTTAACCGGTGCCGTGTTGTCGCCTTTAGTGATCTTAAGATGGCTCTTATAGAAAGGAGGCATCTGCATCGCATTGCAGCTTAAGAGCCTCAGTTTAGGATTGCAGTTCGATAGCCTGAGGCTCCCAAGCTCTGATATCTCTAACTCGGAGCAAACGGCAAGCTGCTTAATAATTATATCAGTTAGTCGTTATACAATTCGATGCGGGATAGGAAAAGGCGTGATGCATACCTAATAGCTGTCTTGATGCTCTGGAGCTTAAGAGCCTTAGCTTTGGGATTGTAATCTGACAGTCTGAGGCTCCTAAGCTCCAATATTATCGATATAAAATAAGAGTTAGGTGGCCTGGTAAGTCAGTCAGTATATCGTTAAGAAAGTGAGAAACTATATTAAACTAACTTTTATGGCTATTTTAACGCTCTGGAGCCTAAAAGCCTCAGTTGGCGCTTAATACCTTTAGGGTTCCTGAGGCTCCTAAGCGCCGTACTCCTTTATATTAACGACAGCACTGTGTCACCGTTAACACTATAAGTACTCTTACCTTCGGCCTGCTGGCCGCAGACGTGGAGCGGCCTGCAGGAGGGGGTAATAGGGTGGCGAGGGGAGGCGAAAAGGCTAACAGTTAAGCCGGACAATAGTGAAGCAATGCGATAAGTGTTATATTCTGTGACATTTGTTGTAGGGGCCACGGCATTTGACTTTTTCCGTATAAAGGAGGCTTAGATTTAGCGAATGGTATGATGTAATGCAGATCATACTATACCTAAGTCGTTATAGGGATTTATCGGTATTGACGCCAGAAGCTATTAAAGTGCATTCCGCCATTTGGCATAGAGTCTGTATAGTTAGTAAAGACCTATAGTCTATAAGGGAGGGACTTTACAGTACCTATTTAAGTGCCACAGATAGCATTAACTCTAATCCTATAGAGGTTTGTATTGCTTCGTCTGAAATCGAGATTATAATAAGTCTGGGAGTGGGAAATAATGCTGTATTGCCGTTAGAGCTGGCAGAAGAAAAGCGCCAGGCGTAAAACGCTGCAGACGAAGAATACGACTTGTCTATATCGGTGCTAGTAAGCTGGAATTGTCGGTAGTAAACTTGGATGGAGATAAATAGAAGGATAATAAATATGGGATGTGGCAACTGATAGGTATAAAGAGTGGAGTTAGCTAAATTGTAGTTATACGTCTTGAGTGGTGGGAGTGCAGATGGGCAAAATACCTTAAGGTTAAAAGAGATAGTTTATAATGGTTAGAGACCTAAGTTAAGAACTGCCAGGGTAATTTCGTTATGAGATGAGTTAGGCGATAAGCTGTAACGGCGAGAAAGATATTAGGAGAAGAAGTTAGGGCGAATAAATTGACAGGGTGTTGGAAGAACTTAATAGTGCGGGGGATAGTTGAGGGGAAAGTGGCAGTTACGCCCATCTAATGCATCGAAATGTTTTATTAGGGTAAATAAACAGAAGGTGGCATTCTAAATAATGAAATGCAGGAAGGAACTACAACTTAAAATAGAAACGATAATAATGCAGATTAATGAACTTTAGGCGTTATATCTGCAGCTTCCCGATGTCCCGACATAAACAACTGACTCTAACAATATCAGACCTGTCATATAGGATTCAGATCTCTAGATTGCCTCCTTAACTGCTCTCCTAAGTAAAAAAAGGACAACTCCCAAGCCAGCCTTAGGTTCCCATTAAGCGATCCCGATGGCCTTAGACTTAATAAGGACATTATACACCCTAAGATGCATTGGCGCATTGTTCACCTTGAATCGGTCACTATAGCCATTGCTACACCTTGACCGACAAACTGGCAGATACTTACGTACCAGTAGCTAATAGGATTATTCCATTCTTTTAACTGCAATAAATAACCCCTTAGAGCACTTATATTATCTACAACTATTAAGCCAAATCCCTATATCTTAATCTCTAAAGGCCATCAGATTAATAGTTCTGTTTCTAAGGTGGTCTGATTGCTAAGAAAATTGCCGGGATGAAGTTTAAGATATTAGAGAAATAGCGTTAAGCGCTACAGTCTAGCATTTTCGCCTCAAGCAATAAGAAAAAAAACCAGTTTGATACCAAATACCTATCCAGATATTATTTTGAGGCTACTTTTAATCTGCCAGCATTTATAATACTTGCCTCTAGCCTAAGCACTTTACCTTCTTTTGTTCTGACCTCGGTAATTCGCAGTCGGCTCCCGTCTGTCTCACTAAGACGCAAAAACGAGGTCCAATTGTTCTTTTTCCCAAGGTCCATATGACCCCCTTTATTCTGCTATACGGAAGAGCATTGCTAAATAAGATTTAAAGGCTGACTGCAGTATTATATCTCTTTTACTGCAGCGATAAATATCCCCTAAGTACCCTTAGGGTTCACCGACCGACCCATCTTATTAAGGAGGGAACTGGTTCAATCACTTGTATTATCTGCCAGTGCAATAAATTATTCTTGTCCCCCAAAATGCCGAATTGGGTCATATAACACTTTATGGCCAGTTATTCTGCCATACGACACTTTCTGTCGATTTATTATATTCTACATGTAGAGAACATTGCTAAAGAGAATTCAAACGGTGGCCGCAGGTTATATTTACTCCATCATTACGACGACAACAAGGCCGACAAGACCAACCTTTAGGCTGGTTAATGCTTTTATATTCCTGTTATTTCAAGGCCGCCGAATTCACTCCTCTTCTTACATGCACTTTTCAATATTTTAAATCCACTTTTAGAGCGGGCCTAGACGAGTAAAAGCGTTATAAAAACTAGTTATTAAGACAATACAGTAGTATAAAGGAGTTTATAGGATAACGTTAAAGGCAGTAGATAATTATATAGCATTTAATAAGGTCAGATTTTCCATACTGTATAATAGACTGAAAGAGAGTTAGCAATACAACTGGATATATTATGTATTATTATACCGGCGCTAAAAATAAAAATAGAAAAAGGAAGAAAAAGTAACCAAATTATTTGTAACGCCCTAAACCATATAGGAGGTTTTGTTCCGATTAAGGTGGCAGACCAAATTGCAATAGGGAGGGTGGATTGTTACTGTAATGTTTGACAGCTCCCTGGCAAAAGAGGGATACTGATTGGGTAAATTAGGCGCGTCTATCCCCAGCTATATCTACTCCCTGTTCCGATCCTGACATTCACCACAACAGCCACCGACTTGGTTTTATTTACTCCCTGCATTCAGTTTGCTTTTTGTGCGACCAATTTCTGTCTGTATGTTCAATGTACCGAACACCAGCCACAAAAAGTGCCCAGAGGTAATCTAGCCAGAGTGACTTTCTGTCAAGAGTGACTAACCCCAGTGGCACAAAAGTGACAAGTCTACGTACGCGCATACACGGTTGCTGGCAGGGATTCACCAGATGCATCGTTGCCAATATGCGATAACGCAAGAGAGTCATTAATGAGTTTTACATTTACATCTTGCGCGTCGCGTACTCTGGGAGGCAGAGTGAGTAGGGCCGTTATTGGCAGAATATTATGCAAGATAAGACGCATGTGATAATTTGGGCTGATCTCTGTGTATTGCTCAATCGCGTCGAGACGTTATTCAATTTACGATTGCCCACGCGTGGTGCAAGGCTTAGGTAGCGCGTGATTCAGTTTTCAAATTGAATCACGTGCGCTCACTTACTCATCTGCTACGGTTCCGAAGTACAGTGATTGCCAATTCCATCCATAAGTAACCACATCAATTAAAGATTAAATCGCAAAAGAATACTTCTCTCCAATTAGTCCCTTTTTTTTTCTCATATGCCGATTTTTATTTAGACGAAATCATCTGGTTGCATTATCATCCATTATAGATAAGTCTAGCGTAAAGCGCCTTCCCAGTCAATTGTTTTGTGTGGGCTATTGAGCGATTGCCCAATTAAAAATCTCCCATTGATGCCGGCGGTTATCGACCGAGTTGAGCGGCGCCCCGTTTCTTTCGCCCCATACGGAGCCAGTGATCAATTCCCCCAATTGAAGCAGTCCATCTTATCTTATCTCCGGTCAAGAAACGAATTGACCGGCACTCGGTGGCTTTTTCCCCACAACTTTCGGTCCATCACCGAACAACCAGCAATCCAGTTCCTTCCTCAACAATTGTTCGACGTAGCATGCACTTGCCATTGACAGGCTCAATGGACCAAAGTCCCAGATCAAATCGCATAAAATGGTAGACGCCTTCCATGCTGCACCAAGACAGTGAGGGTACTCCACAGCACTTACAGGGTAATGTTAATGTCTTATTGCAGGGCAATAGCCAATCTGGGATTTTTTAATGCATATAAATATATCTTATATTTTAAAGCCATCAGTCTGATCTTTCATCCTAGTGGCACTTTCCCTGGGTTTAGTACCCAACACGCAACCAGATCCCAACTGGGCTAGGTCAACTGAAGGTCTACATACGTGTCGTCTCACTGTGACTTTATCGACTGAATTACTGCTAGAACTCTCTAGCTCCGATGTCTTGTGAGGCCGTGTTTTATTCTGTCCCAAGATCGGCGTCTGTACTATTATTTTGCTGTTGAGTTGGATCTTGGTCCAGATTGGTATTCTATGGTTATTGTGACTCGGTTGAGATGGTATTCTCGCTGAGAGCTGTCTGTCTTGCCTTGTCTCTTGTATAATGCTATTGTCAAGTGCCCGGTTACCGACATTTACATAATGCGGTATTATTTTAGCCTGTCACTTGCCTTATTGGTTGAACAATAATGAGTGATCTAATGACCAGTGTTTATAACTCGCCGGTTTCGGTTGCTGACTGAATAATTCAATACTGAGGTTCCTAAAATGTAAAGAGCTATTGTGATGGCTATTTCCTCCTTATCTAGAAGTTATATCATCAGCTTCAGTTGCGCCTTCTCATCATCTCATATTTTGTATTTGAGTCCTAGAGCGCCAATGACAAGCAACCCTCAGGCGATGGGAAACCTACAACATGATGTCAATCTGTCCGGTCTATTCGTGGCAAGTCGAAACCGTAATGCCCGGCCGAGAAATATACCGAGACCATCTCCAATTGCCGTCCCCGATAATCCTACGCCGAGACGTCGTCCTCCATTTCCAATTGTGCGAGACTGGAGACTTAGTCCCCTAGAGACGCCACGTCCACCATATGCTCTATATCTCCCACGCACACTATATCTTCCTCTTACACCGGGTGCTCCGAGCACATTACGGCCCCTATATCAAGCTCAATATCTTCTTTCGATCTGCCACCGCAAAACCATCGGCCTCGTATGCGCCTAAGAAATATCAGAGTTCTAACTTTACTTTTCTATGTCTTTGCCTTCTAGACACCGTCTGGATTGAATTCTCAAATAGTCGGGACCAGGTCTATCTCTTGTGCCCTGAATCCATTAGCTATCCCTCTGTCGATTCTGGCCGTCTGTAGCATAGTGATTTAGGTATATGCACGCACAGGCCCAGGGAGACGCCCTCAGTCCAGCGTCGCTAGTTAGGGCAGGACGAGACAAAAGATATCATTATGCCTGACAAAAGGCCACTGCCGCGCGAAGAGGGTTATATTGCATCAATCTCTAACAATTCGTCCGCTAACTGTTTAGATCCGTAATCGCCTTAATAGAGATTATGAGATTTCTCCTCTTAATTCGATTAATCAGAAGAACCTATTTTACTTAACTATACCATGAAGTGTGCTTCTAAGACTAATCACCTGCATGGGGCTTATACTGCAATAGGCAGTATACTGGCCGCTTAAGCTTGACGGCTGCTAAGATGACACTATGTTCCCTCGTATGGTGAACGAATGCTGCTTCCCCCGACTGTTGCTCTAAGCTGGAGCAGTGTATATACGTCCGTGAAATGGCAAGCCTGATCATATTGTTTGCGAGAGACCTCTTTATGGACGATCAAGCTGCTCCAGCACTTTTGCGGCCACTGTAATGCGAGTTTCCGCCTTAGCGCAATAAAGAAGGGTGGTGCAGAGGGCTGTAACGGGTGCCCGGCTTATAATAACCGTGTTTATAAGAGCGCCAACCTTGGCGGGACCCTTAGGACTTCCGGTTACGTCGTTCTCCCATCGGTCGTAAAGTAGGTAGCAGGTATATAGTAGCCGTTAGCACGTTCTCGAATAAAAAGGAGACGTTCGGTAGCGAAGACGTTAAGACTTATAAGAGTATTAAACCTAAAGAGTTATATATGAACTTAATGGTGTGTCCCTCTGGCCGATAGTGTGTGACCCAGTTGTAGCACTTATTTCCGGCTCGGTTATACTTACGCCTACGATGAACAGCGGAGTCGCGATATTATCTTATCCTATATTCTCTGCCATACTCTAACGCCTGCTGTAATGCTTTTAATGCGGTGCCTTCTGAGTTCCCTCTTTTCATTAGACTAGATAAGTCCTAATCTAAGTCCGTTTTTATAAATAATATGGCCTAACGGTCGTAATATTGCTATTCTTTATATAACTTAGTAAAATTACTATTAGGCTTTATATTAATTGCTTTATAGTTAGAGAGGATATTATATAGAATGATCTTATTGCTTGGCGATAAACAGGTAAAGTAAGATGATATAAATGGTTATAAAAGCACTAAAGGCTATATTAAACCAGCATATATAACGCCCAGATGTGATTGGGCTTTTTGAAGGTGAGATAATGGCTTTCTTATCTAGTGAATAGTACTTATATAAACCAGGTCAATATACTTATAAAAATGCCTGCAATTCTATCTTAAGTCGGCAGCTTTATTAATACATTTAGATTATTTGGCTGAATCGTCTTGAATATATATATAGCTGCAGCCTCTAATAGACTATTACAGAAAGGAAGACAGCTAGCAACTTATTTCTAGAACTATAGCCAGTTGCCGCCTGAAATAACTGTAACGTAAGCGACACTTAAGAGATCTATAAGAGCTTAGGACCTCCGTAATATTTAAGAACCAGAAGCTTTCTTTAACTGCAGCTGCACTAAAGGTCTTAAGTGACGGGAGGTAAGCGTAATCTTCATGCGGGCCTAAGTATAGGTAAGACCAGGAGGTATCTGAAAAGCAGACCTCTAGGCTTTAGGATTAGGCGCAATTTGTTAACTCTTAACCAATTGGATATCTTTTGCTTAATAGCGCCAACCTCTTCCTTTCAGTAGACGTTATGACTGCGTCCATTAAGGAGGATAAGGAGACCACCATCGCTTAGAGAACGGACACTTTCGCGTGGGTGCCCTAATTATGCGCCTCAGTGACAGCACCGTCATCGCCGAAGGAAACACTCTGGAGCTTCCTAGAATTACGCACGCTAAAGAGACATTCACAAGAAGCACTTTTAAGCCGCCTACAATCTCGAAAACAATCAGGTGTGTCATGCATTTTCCTTGAAGCTCGTGAGAGTTGGCGGGACGCAATACCTAGCGAGTGGATTGACGACCCCTTAAAATTGATAACAACGGGAAATAGCAGGCTTACCCATAAGTAGACATCCCTACAGCATTCAGTTATACGTAGGGAGGAGGTACTCGCCAACGCGAGGCCAGAGGAGGCATAAGGACGGGAGTGGGTTGCTGCTTCTCAACAGCTGTATTCTTGAACGTAGCGTCTTATGTCCTCTCTTGTTAAATCTTCGAGTTGTAGCCTTGTGTGCCTACCTACCTAGGTAGGTATCTAGGGATGTCCTACCTCGACTTGTTGGTATTGGGGTCGGAAGATCCAGCGAATTCATCTTCGGCAAGTCCATGGGTTCAAGGGACTTTCCTGAACGCGAACAAAATTCCAAGGTGCCACAATACGACAACCGACAAGCACCAGCTTTTCAAGTTCCGAATGCACTTGGCGGATGCGTCTCCCTTCCAGGCGAACGGCGACTCAACGAACCATGAGGATAAGATCACTGGTCTTGGCAGCCGACCAAAGTTGATCTGTGGCAGATTCTTGGTGCTGTAGCTGGGCACCTGGACGTCCGTCCATCGTCGTGCGAATGCCTTGGCGAGCAGTGTGTCGTGAAGTTTAGTGAGTGGCCTAAATGAGGATGATGAAGGTTGTGCCCAGGGCCAGAGCAGCCGATTTGGCCAGTACTCTCATGGCACAACTTTCTACCACCTCGGCGGCGGTACGGTCATGTTCAATGGACATGGAATTCTTCCAACGGGCCATCTTTAGGGCGAGACGTTTCTCAAACTCGATAGCGCACTCTTCTATAGATAAACCCATAACGGAAAAGACATGCATGAAGTTTAGCCTTGACCTATCGAATCAAGCCGTCACGGCTGAAGAGGCTATCCTGGGCCGCAAGTAGCGGGTGGCCACCTGAGTTGGCCTTTTCTCCTTCAGGTCCCGACCTGGGTCCGTTGAGAGCGGCTGAAACAGGAGAAACCCCACTGCACTTGCCATCTACTGGTTCAAGATGATTAGATCTTCTTGTCGTTTCATTACGAACCAACAAACCCCGATCAACCCCAAGCCGATGAATTTGATTATGCCCGGTCAATGGTCGAGAAGCTTATTGTTTGTCCGATGAAAAGGCTCATGGAGAAAGGTAGGCTCGCCCGTGAGAACATTCAGGACATGGTGAATCTGAAGGGGGCGAAGCGTGGAAGGGACACAATCTTGATTGCTGGACGGGCTCCGGCAACGCTCACGTCGAGATTCTGCATATTCTTCCACACTGTCGATTCTAATACACATAAGTCTTGATCTGACTGAAGTCATCAGTCAGCGCATCCAAGCGTGATCCCCTCAAGCAAGACAAGCGAAACCCTTCATTTGATCACTCGGACCGGCTTGCCTTTGCGCTCTCAATTTGTTCCGGTGGAGCATAAGCCGGTAAGTAGTCCTAGCGTTCTAACTGCTGCAGCACCGGGCGGCGATAGCAATGAAAAGCTGCTCAACGATTCAACTGAGGATTCGCTGGAAAGACTCGACAAATTTGGCAACCGCACCAAAATTCATCATGTCCATCATATTCCACATTCTGGGCTACCAAAGCCATCGGCGAACAAGGCGAGCAGAAAACACGCAATCCACAGGACCCGGACGCAAAATACGAAACTGAACGTGGAGATGAGGTACACAAGATGAATGATGGCAGATGGTGCTCGACGACCCTTGATGGATGCGGCTCGGCGATGGCTTCATATGCAGCGTCGCGTAAACTAGATACAGTACAAATTGGATCAAGACGAGGATGAGGAAGAAGAGGGGGACGAACGGTCAGATACGAGCCATCTGTTCGAATACGCTGATCGGCTGACACTCGAGTTTTCTATTCGCGATGGTTGGCTAGGATGACCGGGACCGGATATTACAGCATCCACGGGAAGTCGTCGCCTTTCTTCTTTTTCTTGTTTCCGTAATTGTTGGAAGATCCACGATCACCCGTTTACAACGCACTCATCACACCCATCAGCCACGCGAGGAGCAGATCCTTGGACGTCTATACCGAAATGTCAACGAGAAGAAGATCTGGGACGAAGATATTCATCGCAGCACCACCATGGACGGACCCTCTATCTGGGATCAGTTGCTGGCGACTGTAGAAAGAGAGATTGTCGGGTATAAGCTTGGTATCGATTGGACACGCAAGTCTGAACAGGCTTGGAAGATTCGTAACCTGTGAGATAGTGCAAAAGTCATCCTGTTATTCAGATTATTAACCCTCTGTAGGTACGAATCCACCATGGTAGACAAGATGTGGCATTTTTCGGAGAATCCGCGCTCATATCTGACGGAAGTCAAAGTCTTTTGCGGTTTTATCCTAAACAAGAAAGGCAGTCAGACAGCGCGCCAGCGAGACTCATCTATCAAGTTGAAAGAAGAGATTGATCGCATTATGACGTAGTTTGTTAAGATGATCCGAGATCAGGGTCAGAGGAACGATTTAGAAACGTTCGGCATTAGGACTGAAACCTCTTCTGCTCCGGACCGGTGGCAAGAGGATGTCATAGAACTGTGTTGGGCATGTGTAGCTGTGGCATGCTTGAAGAAGGAAGATGCGCCCGTCACGTATCATGCAACAGGAGAGCTACAGAGTTTCCGCATAATCGCTGCATGCTGCCTCTTGAAGGAGTTAAACAACTTGACTAGGAAGATGAATAGCGTTTCCGGAGGTGGCTTTACTGGTGTGGGACGTGGCCGGCAAGGCCGGCGGCAGACAGCACTTGCGATACGGTAATATAAGGTCTATCGGGATGCTCGGAAGATTGTGGGCTTTCTAATTGATCACATTATGCACATCGAAAATGGTAACGTTGCAGCTATCATTTCCGTTCGCTCACCTATACGGCCATGTAGCAGGGAGGATGTAATCTACGTTGATTTATTTGCATGTCTTCCTTTACCTTAGTTATATTCTAGTTGCTAGTAGCCTGTTGGAAGAGTTTGATATTTTTAACCCAACTATAAGATCAAGGTTCAATATTGAATTAAAGTTTGATACCCTAAACCTTAAATCGTCGGACGGTTATCTAACACACTAGGGCCCAAGTCCAAGAAGAGGTCAATTTAAGACGAAAATCCCTAAGAGTACTGTGACTGTAAATAGTGAGAAATAACAATATACTTCCAATTGCGCTTAGCTTTCCTCCATAATCCAGCAGCATAATCCCAAATACAGATGACGCGATAAGAGCTTCCAGGCGGTCTGTCTGCTATATGGACCAAAAACCGGAAGTATTTGCAGACACCCTGCCGCTCTATGGCTTTGTGACTATTGGGCTGGTCGGTGATGTGATTATATATAAATAGTGAACCCCATTACAGTACTGTATGACGGCTAAGAGTAACCTTCTTAACATATGGGGAACATTTATACACAGGCCGAGATTATCTGAAGCTAAATCCAAGGCATCGGCACTCTTTGGAGCAGTTTTGGAAACAATTGGCTGGTGGGCTTCCCCCTTAAATAAACAGTGCTGCCCGTAATCGTGGCCAAACTAAGGATGGGATGAGGCCTAACTCACAGTCCCGACTGCTTTAAAATTGATCATTTGGATAGATTACACTTGACTGTGACTATTATATGAAATAAACCCCACTCTGTAAGCAGATTATTAGGTAAAGTTACTTTGCAAATGCACTTGTGGGGTCTCTAATTCGCTCTGTGGGAAACACTAGCTTAGTGGCCCCTCTTATAACTTGTGCTTCTTGTTTATTATGCTTCTCCACCTCCGCAACCTCATACCTTGATTATGTTCCTCCCCATTTTTTCCACACCATCGATACTGGTATAACTCAAATTGAATTGTGACGGTTATTGGCCACATTGCAGGTGTCTGAACAGACCATTCCAGCCCATTTTGGCGACCGCAACAGCAGATCTACCGTTACGTCAAATGGCCACTGAGAGCGGGGTCAGCAGTAGCTTGACATCAAGACCAATGTGGCCGGACGTGGCACCGAACGGCACATTGGACAGTCTTGTGCCTGGAAGTACTTGTTTTGGCGACTTACGATCTGAGGGACCGATGAACGGTAAAGCAACTGAACCTAATGACTTAGGGAATGCACTGGCGGACATGGATACTAGCGATGATGATTGCCGTCGCTTCGTTATCAGCCAAGAAAAGCCCAGCACCATCACCGAGAAGAGATGACTTGATAATGTGGCGTTTCGCGACTGGGTAGCCAATACGCAGCGTGAAGCCATGCGGAACTCGCTAACGGCCCCTGACGACCTTCGGAATCAGTCCGTTTCTCACCTTATTACGGCTAGCGAAAACAGAATGATCATCACGACACCCCGAGAGTATCAAATTGAGCTCTTTGAACGGGCAAAGCGTGAAAACACCATCGTAGTTTTGCCTACCGGTATGTTCGTCATGAACTCTCAGCGCCATACTCACTAGCATAGGTTCGGGCAAAACCCTCATTGCTGCACTGCTTCTTCGGCATTACCTTGAACAGGAGGTTGAGGATCGTGCAACGGGAAATCCCAAGCGGGTAGCGTTTTTCGTCGTAGAAAAGGTTGCGCTCTGCTTCCAGCAATTTGCAGTTCTCAACTATAACCTTGGAGCCTACCCTATCACAAAGTTCTGGGGCAAAATGAGTGGCATGAAGACGAAAGAGTACTGGAATAAGCAGTTCAGTGATAACATGGCGATTGTCTGTACAGCTCAAATTCTTCTTGATTGCCTCAACAGCAACTTCATCAACATGTCCCAGATCAATCTCTTGATATTTGACGAGGTATACCATGCAAAGAAAGAACACCTATACGCTCGTATCATCAAGAATCATTACATCCGCCGCAAGGGAGAGAAACCACGAATCCTTAGTATGACCGCCTTACCTGTAGATGCCCAGACAAAGGACTTCAAGGGAACAGCGGCCGAGATAGAAACCTTTCTTTGCAGTAAGATTGCCACCGTTTCTGGCGGCATGCTAGCAAAGTCCATAGCTCTACCGAAGCATCTTGAGGAGAAGGTTTATTACAATTCATTAAAGTTCCCAGAAGAATCGAAGACAGCTTTGCGAGAACTTATCATAGGGCAAGTAATCCAAAACGCCCAATTCAAAGCATCGCTAGAATTCACTGAAGAAGCCTCTTCAACTCTGGGCTCCTGGTGTGCAGATCGGTATTGGCACCTCCTCATTACCGAAAATGAGACCACGCAACTCGCAGCTAGAACTGACCGTGATTTTGCCGAAACCTTTGCGTCAATAAAGGCAGACGGCGCAACGGACGCAGTCAGACGTGTCAGAGATATCGTCAAGAACAACGCACTCGGCATAGTTCGGCCATTCTCTTCAGGGCTATCCGTAAAGGTAAAGAAGCTGCATGAAATTCTACTACACGCCTTCACATCCAATGGTACCAAACGGTGCATCGTGTTCGTAGAGAAAAAATATACCGCCTGTCTACTCTCAGACCTATATAAGCAACCGGAAATGAGGATCCGAGGCATAAACGCTTTGTATATGGTAAGCCACTCGAAGAAGAAACTGCCAGTCACTGATAGATACAGATTGGCCGCCGATCGAGCATATCGAATCTCGGCGGTATGTCTTTTCGAGACCAATTGATCACCCTTCAAAAATTCAAGCGAGGAGACGTCAATTGCCTCTTTGCAACACCAGTCGCTGAAGAAGGTATTAATATCCCGGACTGTGACCTTATGGTCCGATTCGATCTCTACAACTCCGTGATTCAGTACCTGCAATCTAAAGGGCGAGCTCGACAGAAACGGTCGAGATATATTACCATGTTAGAAGATGGTAACTCGAGACAGATTCGGAGCTTGAAGCAAGCAGAAAGAGATGCGGCTTCTCTCGAGAAATTTATCATGTCTCTCCCCTCCGGCCGGAAGCTGCAAGATGAATTAATGGATCCTATAGCCGCAGCTCAAAGCGAATTAGCAACTCAAAAAGTCCATATAATGCCCACGACCGGAGCTCGTCTCACATTTTCTATCAGTTTCGAGATCCTTACTAGGTTTGCGTCTTCGCTTTCAAGTAGCGATAGTGGCAACCTGGAATTCATTGTCACCAAGTTAGGACCTAATTTTATTGCCGACGTCATCCTCCCGGACTTGTCTCCTCTCAGGTCTATGTCGGGGACCCCGCAGCGCAGTAAGGCGTTGGCCAAGTGTTCTGCAGCTTTTAAGGCATATGTTTTATTAATCCAGAAGAAATATGTTGACGAACACTTCCAGCCCATTTTTGCCAAGGCTCTCCCTGTTTTGAGGAACGCTAGGCTAGCTGCTGGCTCCGGGAAGAAGGCCGATTACAATATGAGACTAAGACTAAAAACTTGGTCATTGCGAGGGGCGTGCAAAACACTTTTTGCAACTATGATTATGCTTGACAATCCCGAAGCCCTTGGAGAAAACCGGCCAAGTCGACCGTTGATGTTGCTTTCTCGCGGCAAACTACCGAAGCTTCCTGGAATTCCCCTCTTCTTTGGCAACGGACGCTTGTCTGTTGTTAAATTGACAGTTTCTGAGGATCCTCTGATACTAAGCCCGTGGGAAGTCGAAGGGATACTCCAGTTTACCCTCAGGATCTTTGGAGATGTTTTCAGCAAAGAATTTAATGCTGGAACCGACCAATTCCCCTACTTCTTAGCTCCTTGTGCAAGCATTCAGAGTTTAACTCCGATTGAGGCTCGAATTGATTGGCAGACTGTAGAGATTGTTAAGGACGTTGAGTTTCTCACTTAGAGAGATGCTCCAGATGAATTCTTTGTGGATAAGTTTGTTACGGATCCGTTGGACGGAGGTCGCAAGCTTATCATCAAAGGCATTGACAAGTTGAAGAAGCCTTCTGATCCCACGCCAGAAGGAGTACCAGAGCCGAGAAGCCGATCTTACAGAAGCGTCCAGCCAACTATCAAAGAGTACAGTAACAGTTTATTTCTTAATTCTTGTCGCAAAGCCCAGTGGCGGGACGACCAACCTGTTGTTAAAGCAGAGTTGCTGTCGCTTCGTCGGAATTTGCTGGATGAATTTCAGGTTGACGAGAACCTCAACAAGGACTGCTTTGTGATATTGGAGCCTCTTAGGGTATCTCCCGTGAGTATTCATTCTCGTTATTGTAGAGTCGCTGACGATTTAGATCCCTGTTGATGTGGTCTTTATGGCCATGACATTTCCGGCTATCATCAACCGCATTGAATCGACACTGATCGCTTTTGATGCTTGCGCCTTACTGGACCTCTCCATTCACCTAGCGTTGGCTCTTTAAGCTGTGACAAAAGACGGTGGTGGTACAGGAGATCTCGATGAGGAGCAGAATAACTTCCAACCTGGTATGGGTGATAACTACGAGCGGTTGGAGTTCCTGGGTGATTTGTTTCTAAAAATGGCTATGACAATTTCACTCTTTACCCTTATCCCGGAAAGCGATGAATGTGGATACTATGCTGAGCGTGTGCTCCTCATCTGCAATTAAAATCTCTTTAATCACGCTGTTGAATACAATCTGCATCAGTACATACGGTCCAAGTCGTTTGATAGGCGCGCCTGGTATCCCGATCTTCCACTTAAAAAGGGGAAAGTAACGAAGATCACTATGCGACATGACCTAGCTGATAAGACCATTGCTGATGTTTGTGAGGCGCTTATTGGGGCTGCCTACCTCTCGGGCGAAGAAGGCAACATAGATATGGCGGTTAAAGCTGTCATGCGGATGGTTAAAAGTAAAAGCCACGAGATGGAGGTCTTTTATGATTATTTCGCTGCGTTTAAGGTTCCCCTATGGCATACATCTAAGAGCACGATTGTACAGCGGCGTCTTGTTGACTGTGTTGCTAAAGTCACTGGGTATAGTTTTAATTCTCCAGCCCTCCTCTAAAGCGTGTTCAAGCATCCTTTGTGGCCCTATGAAGCTGTCCCAGACTACCAACGTCTCGAGTTCCTTGGAGACGCCTTACTAGATATGGTTGTGGTTGACTATCTATATAAGCGATTTAAGCTAGCAGATCCACAGTGGCTGACAGAGCACAAAATGGCAATGGTCTCTAACCAGTTTCTTGGTTGTCTATGCGTCCAGCTCAACTTGTATAAGCATCTTCTCTTTACTACTTCCTCACTTACTGGACAGATAAGTGGGTTTGTTGCGGAACTTGAACTTGCTAAGGAGGACGCATGTGAAGTAACTAAGGTGGATAGAACTCCTATGCGCATGGACTTTTGGCTCAATGCGTCTTTACCACCGAAGGTCTTGGCAGACGTTGTCGAAGCTCTCATCGGCGCCATGTTTGTTGACGCCAAATATAACTACGCAGTTGTCAACCAGTTTTTCACCAGCTTTGTTGAGCCATACTTCATGGACATGGTCCTCTACAATACCTTTGCCAGCAAGCACCCCATCACACTCCTTTGCAAGAAGATGCAGCAAGAGCTCTGCTGTGTAAATTGGCGCATCAGTGCAGGCAATGTGCCTTGTACTGTGAAGGAAGGCATGGCTGCGCTGAGAGAAAGTGACGTTGTCGCCGTCTTTATGGTGCACCAAAAAGTCATCGCGAGCAATACATCCAAAAGCGGCCGATATGCCAAGATTGCCGTCGCGAAACAGGCACTCAAGAAGATTGAGTCCTTCGAAAGTGGCGTCATTGCAGCGAAAAAAGCTTTGGGATGTGATTGCCAGCTCAAAGAAATTCAGGACGGATGGCAACTGGATTACGGCACAGCAGTCTAGACTCACATGGTTAGATCGTGTGTAGAGCTAATGACGCTCCATACACAACCATCAATAAGGACTGGATAAACACATCACGTAACTTCTTCCCAGGACGAGGAGTCAACGGGAGCTGGTTGACAGCGATGAGGATATACTTCATTCGATAGTAGTCAGAGAGTAGAGCGTTAGATATGTTTCCTGATCAATAAACGGAGCAAGGATCTTCCATTCAAAACAAGGCCTCTTGGGACACCCTAGTACTAAAGTTCGAAATCAATTGTTGTGAAATTGATTTATTTTCTCAGTAAAGACAACCTGGATAGTAACGGGGCTCATGACTAGTTTGAGGAGCCCATGTCGAATGCCATTTTTTTGATTGGTCTAAAACCGGTAACGGGCCCCGTTACCGACTAGTCTAGTATAGTAGAGTAGAAGATGGTAGGAAAGAAACCAATGTAGAAAGTCGGAAGCATCTCTGCGCACGGAGAAAAAAAGGAGATAATCAACGGGGAGTTTCAATGTCATCTGGCTTGGCACAGACAGAATGTAGACAGCCCGGCGGGATTTCACCATTAAGGCCGAAGATGATGGGGGAATACGCAAAATGCGAAAAGGATATGGATTCTGGAAGGTGGAGCATCCTTATCAAGCTCTGCTTGAAGCAAAGAGGGTCTTCGAAGATACTGAATCCAATGAGAAGGAGAACAAGCATGTCCCCGTTCTATCAAACGAATATCTAGCGCAGTATCTCGGCGAGGTTGTTACAGGACGGAGCACCTGCACCTTCCGGTCCAAAAACAACATGCTCTTTGTAAAGTCTAGGGTTGAGCCATCTGGGTACATGGCTCTACCTCATAAGCAGATGTTCTGTCAGAATTTAGCCAGCTTATGGGTGCGTAAACAATTTCTGGCTTAGTGAATGAAGTACTTAGATAGTTCAGCTCGACTAGCAAGGTTCCGTGCGACCTAATCCAGCTCTTCCTGCCCTTTGCACCTTTTCGAGCTAACAAATCCTCCTGGACGAAGCGACGGTTCTTCCAGGTAATCCTGGGCAGATTCTCAATGGTCGGGTTGGAAGGTAAAGCTCCAACGGCTGCTTCTTCCAACTGCTGTAGAGCGGGCGCGTCGTTCACTCAAGCCCCATACTCATCCAGCGCCAGTTCACTTCAATAGTCATTGATCCCGTACAACCAGTACCAGGCAGCTGCTAGGAAACACGTAATGGTAAGACCTATCGACAGCCAATTCGTTCCATCTGTGTCAGTATCGACCTCACTATAAGGCCGCTGCGCCGTTGAAAACCGATTCTGCAGTGACATAGCATTGCCGGATCTCGCCGGCACAGGCTGGCGGCCTTGGTATATCCCACGTGGATAATTATAGGCCTCTGCAACACCTGTGCTGGTGGTGGCTGTAGTCGGGGCCTGCGGATGGGTTGCCACTTTCAAGCTTTGAATGAATGTTCCGTATGATGCCGGAAGAAGGTGGGATGTCCCAGTAAAGCTCGTACCATGCCCAAGTTCATGAGGGAGACCTCCCTCAGCATGGCGGGTGAAGGCTGGAACAGGAAGTTCGTTATAAGCCGACTGGGCTTCCCGCTCGAATATGTCATGACCTTTAAGTCTGACGGAAAGTTCGGCAACGTTTTGCTTCCACAATTCTGAGGCAAGTAATCGGACTGACTCTCTCTCCAAGTGAAGATCGCCGTCGCACCAACACGAACGGAGGGCGATGAACGGGATTTCGTGAATGTTCTTGGTATTAACGTAGGACTGCTTCTTCATAGTCTTTCCATGCGCAGCAATGAGAATGCAGCTTGTATCTGGGTGAGTGGCTGGGTGTATCGGGAGGTAGGACTGTCGTCGGACAGGATCATGATGGCGATTTTCGATCGGTGTACTGTCGAAACTTGTCACCTAGCGGCGTCCATCAGTAATGTTGTGCACCTGGACGCGACACGGCGCATAAAGCAGGGGAACTTAAAACAAAGATTGCTACTTTTCCCAGGTAAATTTCCTTTGAGAGAATAACAACTGGGTGATTGAAAATACCGCTCTCAATGGTTAGGGTCTCTGCAATCCTCTCCTCTACCTCCGCCTTTTTGGGTAGCATCATGATGCGGCCCTCTAGGTGTGGGCATCTTCGGGGCTGGTGAATGTGAAACATGGCAAAGGGAGTAATTTAGCTCAGAAGCGCAATGGTGGCATCGACCTTGTAGTGCGACATGACAGTATCGACGAGATAGCTTCTTGTCTGATCCGGTATGACAATGAATCACTATCATTGACCAGACAGGATGGTGGCAGGTTGACGAAGTTGGCGTGCAAAGAGGGCTTTGCCATTGTGAACAGTTAATATAGCTTAATGCAACTTGTGGGGCTAGCAGTATGGCTGGTGATGCGACCTGCAGCTACACCAGGTCAACCACCTAGCTCTGTCGTGTTGGAGGTGCTTTGTGCAAGGTAAAGAGGTGAAGAGAGAGTCAAGAACTGGCTGGTGTGTAGGATAACCCTTTGTCTTCACAGTCGATTGGCATATCACATCGGGCGGTTAGCTTTGACTAGGTGTGAAAAAGCGATGGGATTCGCTTGTGCGAAATGGGGCGCAGGTATTTGCGGGGGTAGCCCGGTCTTCTGGGCGAATCGCCGAGATCACTGTAACCCACTCTAAATTTCCAGGGACACTGATTTCAAGGCTCGCGCTGCAGGTCTGAGGTGTTTAGGCAGTCGCAGCCCGTTAATTTCCTGCTAGGTTTGCAATTCGCGACGTCATTCGCGAACCGGGGTTGAGCAAGGACCCATACTTCTGCTTACACAGGCCAACCGCAATGTCATCTTCAATACAACACTCTGATTAGATAAAATAGATGACTTAATACACCACAATTGGCTGATCAGAAACGATGAGAATAGGGTTTTTGATTGCATAACTATGTCAGTTATAGAATATATTTGTGTAGGTGTTATTCTGTAAGGAGTACTAATTCCATTTATAGACATCTTCCGCATTTACTCATTACGTCTCCTGACGGCACCAACAGAGGATTTACTCTGCTTCTCCATGCGAGCGTGAGCGGCTGTTTTGCGGCCAACCTCAAACCATCTGTTCCCCCGCCTGGATGGGAAAAATCGTGGACATAAAGCGCAGATACAACTACCTGTACCGGGCCGGGTAGACAATTACAAATAGACTCTTTAGCAATTCACAGCTTCAATTGACCGCTTTAATTACAACTTCAATTTTCTAAAAACCAGCACCATCTTACTTGCTCCTTCCGTGTAACTCCTTGCTTCAACTCTACCCCCTGTAATGTGGGGCTGGAAAATCAATTCTACTACAATTGATATTGTCATTAATTACTAGGGTTGATTTGGTTATTAGTTACTAGGAGTCAGTCCCAATTCATGAATCATCAAGGCTCAGCATATACAACAAGGCAGCGGGAAGAGCCAGGAAGATATCTCGCTGATATATGTTCATATGTGTTCTTTGCGTTTATATCGCTTTAACCTAAGGACTCTACCTCACACAATAGCTTAATATATATATCTTTAGTATATCCCTAAAGCTTATAAGCTTTTCGTTAAACTTAAAGGCAGAACTATCTAATATATCTGCGCCTATATATTTATTAATAAAATCGGTAAAGTATAAGTAAGCCTTTTATTTTAACTTTCGGTTTTACTTTTATACTTATAATTTATTTATAATAGAGAGAGTTAAAAAATAATTTAAGTCTTTTATTTTAATTCAGTTATATATAAT
>JABCQV010000384.1:0-85616 GCA_013186375.1 Fusarium aywerte | reverse complement strand
CCCCCTTCCCCTTGCCCATCCATTCATTCCCTGCCTATTCCCACTATCGGGAGTCCAGACTCTCGCCCCGGCCTGACCGTGGAACGTGCTATACCAAACCCAGGCCCAGGCCCAGACTCAGACCCAGCCTGTTGGTCGAGACCGCCTCACTAGGCTGCCACGAGCCATGGAAATTCTCATGGTTGATTGACTAACTGACTGGCTGGCTGATATGCATTCTGCATTTGCATATTGCATTCGCATCTGCATTTTGTCCCCTTCCGCACCTATGTCTTGATTGATTAGTCCTTCCACACGCCACTCTTCTCTAAACGCCCTACCCGCAATCACACCCTCTCTATCTCCCATTTACTGACAATATTCGTGTTCTAGGCCTACCGGGACCTTGCTAGGTAAACTATTCTACAGCCTCACGTCACTTCGCCTCGTCTCGTTTCGCCTCAGCACCCTCCTTCACGTTTCCCTCATCTCGATCCACTTTCCCATGAATTTCATATTCCTCATCTCCCTGTTTTCGTACCTTGATCATCGATTTCTTCATTGGTGCACTTTGGCACCAGCATATCGCTTGTTCTCGGCCCTTGCTGCAACCAGAGTCTAAATCGACAAAGTCCTCTATCGGCGTCTCCGACGCTTGATCTTCGCCTTGGCACAGGCGTATGCATAGGGCGTCTTGCGGTTTATTAATGCTTCTGAGGGTTGAAGGGATGCTATGATGAAGACGGACAACATTGGCGTTGGTGCCGATTGTCAACTGAATAGCCTCTCTTATGCCATCAGTCTGCAGTCGTTAGCCCAAAACAATGGCCTACCTGGCCCTATAATGATGTTCGAGCTTCTGAATCTATATGTCATCAACCATAGAGTATCTTGGTTCAAGCTCCTGGCTTGTTGAGGTGGCAATAGACAACCTCTCTTCACTAAGACCACCACATCTCAATAGCTTCATTCTTCAATAAGCAAGACGCCCTCGTTCCTGCACCCCCGTTCCTGCACCCCTCCTGCATTTGATCGTCATCCTAATCGTATTTGCCTCCCCTTCCCTCTCTTGAATTTCATTTCATATAATACGGGGCGATCTTCAGAGACCCTTAACTGACATGGTATCGACATAGGGGCGAGCAAGCTGCTACCAACCTTGAAAACAATCTTTCAAACCTCGAAAGCAGACTCGACGCCATTCTTGCTGCCCTTGAAGCCAACGCCGATCTGCAGCCTCCTCCTGCTGCCAAGGCAGCCCAAGCCGACGACTCACTACAAGACACAAGAACAACAAATAACCAAGACAAGGCCCAGGGCAACACCAACGGAGACGTGGCCAAGGACAAAAAAGACATGGCATGAGTGATGGGAGAGTGCTAGGGGTTGTTTAGTTCAGATCACATAGAAACTTAGATAAATGAGAGAATGGTATGCCAAGTCATTCATGAGTCTCTTCTTTCCCAAAGAATATCTTTCACCTACATCATCTGAACGGCCATGGGAAGCTTCATCCTTCCCTGCCATTGAGACATACATCTCAATCTCACCATCCTTTCTCGTGACCCCGCGTACTCCCGGAGCTCACAGGCTCGTATCCCCACGTCCAAGGGCAAAAAAATAAGAACCAAGACAAACCAGATATACAATACAAAACGACAACCCCTTGAAACAAAACCCAAGCAGTAAAGCATAGTTGAAAAGAGAGAGAGAGAAGTGCCATCCTCGAATGGCCACCCTCGATCAACCCATTACTGTTATAACCACAGTCACCAACAAATATCTTATGTTTGTTGTTATGTTAGTCCATGCCCATCTAAGTCGATATATCCCATTGTAGCCCGCAATCAAATCGATGCCAGCCCTTTGAGGAGGCATCATGCAATCATCCTCCCATGAAAACCCCAGAAACGCCAAAGAGGAAGCACATGACGGGGGCTGCGGCCTGTCGGAGCTTAAAAGCCGATTCGAAAACAAGAAGAGATAACAAACAGAGCCAGTACAAGCAGAGCCACACAATGAAGTGCTCAAAAGACGGTATCACCAAACAGAACATGGAGACCTTGTCGGTCTTGTACTTTGTAATCGGAAGCGAATCAAAACTCAAATCCGCTATGCTGGTACAAAACGACCACCCCAACTTCGAGTATTCAATACAGGACGAACATGTGATGTTAAGGGGTCATCTGCAATCCTCGCAACAACGTGGGGGTTATAAAAGCGCCAACCGAGGACCGTATCCCGTTACCTGCCGACGTAGCGGGGTGGAAATTTCGTAACGCTCGATGTATGTGGCCATATCGCGACATGGCCTCGTTATTGACTAAAAGATCTTATAAAAACCTGAGACACAAAAAGAAACCCGGTTAGTTGGTCAGGCTTCTCATGTCAGAAAGGTCAACACGTGCTCTTGCCAGAGGATCTTCCTCATTTGTTACAATGGCGGGACTCTCCTTGCCGTTTCCCAAGAGAGGCTCTCGACTTGTGAAAGCGCGGCTCTCGAGCGTCGGTCGCAGCAAACCCTGACCTCCCTCCTTGTGCTTCGATTTCGTTTCGGCGTGGAGTGCCAACTCGCGTTCACGATTCTTCTCAAGCAATGGTCCACCAAGAGTAGCGCACTTGAGGATGGTCTGAATGAGGTGGTTTTGCTGCAAAGGTTTGGATAAATACTCATCCATTTGAGCCTGTATGCACTTCTCTCGATCGCCCATCATGGCATGTGCCGTTAGAGCAATGATAGGTGTACGGTGGCTTCCTATGCCACGCTCATACTCTCGAATCTTGCCAGTGGCCTCAAAACCTCCCTGTAAACCAAACTGTTAGCTACTCTGACCACGTAAAATTCGTGGCTATTAGGATGGTGCAGGTACGTACCATGATCGGCATTTGAACATCCATAAGAATGACATCAAATTTCTTGCTTTGAACGGCCTTGACGGCTTCCCAGCCGTTACCTACGACGGTTACCACGTGGTGGTACTTCTCAAGGATCTTGACTGCTAATCGCTGATTGACAGTGTTGTCTTCGGCAAGCAGAATCTCGAAAGATTTCGTGTTATCGGCAAGAGACGGTGTCGCTCGGTTCTCAAGAGCTGGGATCATGCCGTTTCCTAGATCAATGAGTTTGCACGGTGTCGTCATGTACGATGTGATTCCCAAATCCAAGCACGACTTCAGGCTAACATGAACAACAGGTGCAAGCAAAACGATGGGAAGATACTTGAAATCATCCACAGCTCTTAACCTTCTCGCAGTGTCGATAGAATCAACCAGGATAGCGTCGTAGGGAAGAGAGCCACCGGTTTGCAAGCGGGTCAAAGCAGGACTCTTCTCCGAATCCACAACAACGGGCTTGAGACCAATCTTCTCCAACATAGGCTTAATCGATGTGGCGTTCTGAGATTGAGCCTTGTCAACAAATAGCACTTGGTGTCCTCGATAGGGGCGGATCTGTTGCTCAATCATAGCGGTGTCGTTAGGAGCAAGTTTGACCAGGCATGTGAAGTGGAATTCACTGCCTTTACCATGCTCACTATTGACCCAAAGATCACCACCCATAAGATTCACAAGTCGCTTCGAAATGGACAATCCTAGACCGGTTCCTCCAAACTTGCGAGTCATGGAACCATCCGCTTGTTGAAACGTGTCGAAAATCAAATCCAGTTTATCTTGAGCAATTCCTATGCCCGTGTCCTCCACGACAAACTCAACCGCATACTCACCAGGTCGGACGTGACTTTGTCCCATGCTCTCTTTGATTGTTAGGCTAACCTCACCATGCTCTGTGAACTTGATAGCATTGCCAACAAGGTTGAGAATGATCTGTCTGAGACGGAAGGAATCGCCAATAACGTAATCTGGTACAGAGCTGTCGACCTTGTAGGTGAGATCCAAGAACTTCTCATTTGCCTTGACAGCGAGAGTCTTGAGGGCGTTAAAGACGGTTCCTCGCAGCGTGTAAGGAATTTCTTCAATCACCATTCTCCGAGCCTCGATTTTGGAAAGATCCAAAATGTCGTCAATGATCGTCAGGAGGCTATTGGCAAGATTATTGACAATGTTAAGCATCTCCCTCTGATATTGAGTCAGGTCGGTATCTAATGTCAGTTGAGTCATTCCGATAATGCCGTTCATCGGCGTTCGGATTTCGTGGGACATATTGGCCAGGAATTCTGACTTGGTCTTATTGGCAAGTTCGGCAGCTTCTCTGGCTTGAGTATTGCGCTGGATAGAATCACGCAGATTTGAAATCATCTGGTTGATCTTTCGTTTGAGCTCATCCATCTCGCCTGATGCCTCAACATCAACAAGTTTGGTGAAATCCCCATCCGTGGCTAGGTTAGTTATATCTGAGAAAGCGCGCACTTGTGTAGTCTGTTCATGTTAGAAAGAGCACCCGGGCAAGGTTTCTCAGCCTTTGCTTACCAAGTTGCTAGCCATGGTGTTGACATCTGTTGTGATTTCTTTCCAGCGGCCATCTAAGCCGCCGACATCGGCTTGAGCGCCCATCTTTCCGTCGACACCCACGTCTTTGGCGACTCGTTGCACTTCATAGCAGAAGCTAGACAAACGGTCAACCATGTTGTTGATGGTTTCTTTCAGCACTTGTATCTCTCCATTTGCTTCGACTTTGATCTTCTGGCTCATATCGCCGTTCGCAATGGCTTGAGTGACTGTCGAAATACTTCTGACCTACAGCCCAGTTAGCAAACATACAAAATACAAACGTCTAAGAAATTTTGTCAAGGCTGGAGGCTTACCTGAGCTGTGAGATTCGACGCCATTGTGTTGACGTTTTCTGTTAGATCTCTCCATTTGCCTTCGACGTTTGCTACTTGAGCCTGCCCACCAAGGGTTCCATCCGTGCCTACTTCCCTGGCGACCTTGCTCACTTCCACAGCGAATGTGCCGAGTCGATCCACCATTAGGTTAATAGTGTTCTTTAGCTCCGCAATCTCACCCTTGACTTCGACCCCAATTTTCTTTGTCAAATCACCCTTGGCGACTGCGGTGGTGACCTTGGCAATTTCTCGCACTTGAGTAGTCAAATTCATGGCCATGCCGTTGACGTTCTCAGTCAGATCTCTCCAGGTACCCTCAACATCATGCACTGTAGCCTGACCTCCCAAGCGGCCTTCGGTACCGACTTCACGGGCAATTTTCGTGACCTCGCGAGCAAACTGTTGCAGTTGGTCAACCATTGAGTTGATGGTTGACTTGAGCTCGAAAATCTCTCCTCTGCAATCGGCTTGAACCTTTTGGGTCAGGTCTCCTTTGGCGACAGCTGTGGTAACCTTGATGATGTCGCGCACTTGGGTTGTCAAATTATTGGCCATGGCGTTGACGTTGACAGTAAGATCATTCCACATGCCCTGCACTCCCCCAACATCGGCTTGTCCGCCTAGCATACCTTCGGTTCCAACGTCCCTTGCTACACGTGTGACTTCAGAGGCGAATGTTCGTAGTTGATCGACCATGGTGTTAATGGTTTGTTGTAATTGCAGTATTTCGCCTCGGGCAGGTTTCTCGATTTTCTTAGTCAGGTCGCCGTTGGCTACAGCGGTTGTAACAGATGCGATCTCTCTCACTACAGGACATGTTAGCTATGTGACAATCCTTGCAAGTTTTGTTCAACACCACAAACCTTGGTCGGTCAGGTTTTGGGCCATAACGTTCACTGCATAAAGCATTAGCAATTGCCGGATTATGACTTGCACAGTTGAACCATACCGTTGTCAGTCAATTCTTTCCATGTTCCGTCAACACCTCCAATGCGGGCTTGACCGCCCAGCAAACCTTCGGTACCGACTTCACGAGCTACTCGCGAGACTTCACTAGCAAATATTTGCAGCTGATCCATCATAGCGTTGATAGTACGTTTGAAAGTTGTGATTTCCGGGTCCATTTCAACAGTGTTCATGCGAACCTTCATAGTTAAATCACCGCGAGCAACAGCGGTAACAATCTCGCCGATTTCTCGCAGAGCCTTTTGGAAAGCCTCGTTCGCCTTTTGGTGCTTCCAGAGCTCACGCTCCAAGGTAGCAATACGTTCCTGCTCGAGGATCTCGAGGGCTCGCTCTTGCAGCTGCTTCTGCTCCAGGAGCTGGGCATTAACACCAGCAAGCTCCTGGCGCTGGCTATCGAGCAACTTGGACTGATCGTCCACATGTTCTCGAAGTCCTTCGAGGGCTTCTTCGGTCAGCTGATAAGATGGCAGATGCGGAGAGTGCAGGCTACCTTGGGCGTGAAAGACTTTAGGCTTGGGGCGAGCCGCCACCTGAAGAGCCTCTTCGCCAAAAAGAGTGTCAATAACCTCATTAGGCGTTTCTGGAAACGGGGAAGTAGCTGAGGCCTGGCTCTCGAGCTTTCCAACACGCAAAGCGAGATTCTGAAGCTCTAATTCGAGCTTACGCTTGGCGGGAGTATCTGGTCCTGGGAGTTGCACCTGAGAAGCTACACCAACCGGTATCGAATTAGGCGGTCGGGTATCTGGAGCAATCGAAGCGACAATCGAAGCGGCAGCGGCGAGGGCCGCGTCGTCAACCATAGTGATTCAGGTGAACTGCTAAGCCGCAGTCAGGCAACAAATTTTTTATAGATTGCGCAGGATCGTGTGTATAGTTCGAGCGGATGAATATAGATTGAAGGTTTACAACCAACGAAAAGGCGCCAAGTTAACTGCTTGTAGGGATATTCGTAAATAGTGCCACGGGTGGCGAAGCAATGACCAAACTAAGGACGCAACAGTTGTCGGCTGCGCAGCATCCTCGATTGTCGAGAGTTGAGTTGGTCTCAGTATGATACACCGGGTGACGGCGGGCGGTGGCGCCGTAGCAGTAGAGGGCGGAAATGAAACCAGTATAAGCAAAACGGTCGCGGGAATTTCAAGTTGAAACAGAACAAGACGAAGGAGGAGCCTGTGTGGTCGAAATGAAGCCGGATGGCGATGCTGTGACCGACAGTGAGGGTTGAGGAGGGAAAGATTAGGCTGAAAGTCAAACAAGCAAGCCGTTTGGGAGTTTGCAGGTTGGCTGAAGCGGGCGTAGTATAGTGTAGGTAGTGTAGATGGGGTGAGTTATTAGGATCAGGGTCGGAGCAAAGTACTCCAAAGTAACTAGAGAGGGGATAAACCCAGGACAGGACAGGACGAGACAGGACAGGGCATGACAAAGGGTGGTCCCAACTGCAGCGGTGGCAGCAAGCACTGGACCTTAGCCCCGGGGTGGGGGGATAAGTCAACTGGATTGGACGAACGAAGGAGCCCTAGCACGCCTAGCCTTTCACTGACAGGACAATCCTGAGTACGACGTAGGGAGGTAGGCAGTACAATTTTCATGCTCGAGGGCAACGCGCAATGGCATGTATCTCCGAGTTAGGTCGGTCCTAGGAAGATCCCTCGGTGACTACCACAGCGGTACGAGGTGGAAAGGAGGGCAACAAAAGAGATAAAAGGCGGAGCCTACCAAGCGGTGCTAACATCCGATGTGGTCTAGCAGACCAGAAACCTCTCTTTTCGGCCTGAAGTGGTGTTTGCCTCTTCCATACTGCACATATCTTCTGACAGTACGTACCACATAAAGGTATGCAGTACAACAAGTCTCTTTCTCTACGTTTCATGGCAATTAAATTTTGAGTTAAAGACGATATCGGTTATTGTAACAAAACCTGGACCCTGTTCTGGTCGGAAAGGGAAGAAAATATCGTCAAGTTGGACAATCGCGGCTGGATACGTATGTCGATACTACTCTACTACTTGCCTTGCTCATGAACGATGTTAAATTGGATTGCGATATGATCTGGTCGAGCTGAAACTTGGGGGTGAAACCATATCTACCAATAGTTAGTGGAGAGTTAGATCCGAAAAGAGTAAAGAAAATGAAAGATCAGAGCCAGAAAATTGCAAATACATATGTACACTGCTGTTGGGGCGGTGCTAACAAAAGGCGGCAACTCATGTACCTTGTCTTTTCAGGGCAGCAGAAAAATAATAATAAATCGCGCGGGGATACGAATACAGAGTACTTTATCTCAAGTTCCGCGGGCATGATATTAGTAGGGATATATGTATGTATGCACACATACAGTATTACGATTCATCTCTTGTGCATATGAGATATGAGTCTAGACTCTGATTCCAATCATGTCCCCTCTAGTATGTTTCTCTGCGCTCAGATTTCTACATGTATGTTTTTTGAGATAAGTCGACTCTATCCATGGACTTACACAACACTCTTATCCGTGCGTTTAATAGATACTTAGTTTCTTTCATTCTGCGTGCTCAATCAGTACGACTTCTTTTCAAATTCTTCCCCAGTAGAAGAACAGGCTGCCTCGCAACCGGAGGCTGGGTGTACTGCAATTGGATGTCGCTTTTTCGGCCGGGGCCCTTCTGGGGAGATCTATTCATCAAGAGCCAATAACTTGCTGCCCAGAGCCTCTCCCCGCCCCTACTGCAAGCTAGCGGCTGCACGAACGAATCGATCGACATTATCACTGTCCGTTAATGTCAAATGGGCATTTTAAACATGGGCCCTCGACACTGCCTGCAACTACAACTGCATGTGCACCAAGGCGGCTGAGAATACAGTACAGTAGGTATGGATGGGAAGGTGCTCTCGGAAGTTGAGTTGCTGGTACGCCTAGTAGGTAGGCATATTCCGTATTAGTCTGGATGATTTCTGCTCCAGTAGTAAGAATGAACTCAAGACTAATCATCTCAGACATTATCCATCCTTGTCTTTCAATGTCCCCTCCCACTTGACTGACATAAAGTTCCGCTCAAGCAAGGGGCGTTGACGCCTTTGCTTTTGATTCCTCTTCCCCAAGCGGTTCGGCGGTCAAGTGGCTGCAGGTATTAATTACCTGGCCGTGCAGTCTTTCAGCACAACAGGCCCTGCTTGGGTTTTAATCGGACGGTTCAACGCCATTTGCAGGGAACTGTCGCTTGACTCTTTAGTGTTGAAGAATATGGCATTTCCTGACTAGGGTAACAGGAAATATCGCAAGAAACAGCCCGTCTGTTCCACTTTTGAATCTTGGCCACAGCTGTTTCCTACTCTTTTTGCTGTTGCTAGTGGATGTCCAACGCCAACGCTCATGAATACCTTTCAAGCCTAGCCCACCTGCCAAGACCGTTGATGTGGGGTCCTATCCTGCCAGTCGCACAGTGGCGATACTTAAGCGAGGGGGGAGCTTGAGGGACCCGACAGCAGCAGGTGCAACATCAAGCCCTGATTGCTTTCGAAACTTCCATGTCTCTTGCTTTGCTCCAAGCTTGAATTACAGCACGATCTACGCTCATCACTACTACCAGTCACCGAAGTCGCTTGACATACGAGCACTGTTTTAATTCTTACATCGTTTCAGCCAAATCAGACTTTCCTCGTGTAAGGAAATTGAACATGTGCTCATTTTAGTGCCATGACGTTTAGTCGCAGGGCCGTTGCTATTGGTCTTGAAACCGTTCTTGAGCTGTCAACAAGTGGCTTCTGCGCGGCTCGGAGGTACCCCTGGTTTAGTCCACCTATTCCCGTATCCATCTGCAACCTTTTTCCGAAAGCTCAATCCAGTCCTTGTGCGATTACTGTAACTCAGACTGCTTGGCTTCACAAATCTGAGCATATGGGGCGTTCTGGCTACAATTTCATCAACTACGTTTAGCGAGATCTACGTATGGCACCATTCTCGTTGTATAAAATATCCAGTCATTCAGTTTGCATTAAAACTCTGTATCGGCACCTGCTCTTAGCAGGCGCTTACTTCGCTGGTTTTCCTTTGCCCCTGTAATTTGCAAGCAACAGACACTGAGCTGCTGGTCATTTGCGCAACAGAGAGGCTGCCATCTCCAAGTTCATACCGCACTATCATGGTCTATGTGCGATATTACCTGAAAGTGAGCAACAAGGATAATGACAAGTACCAATGATTTGGTGAGTATTGTGATGGACAGCGTCTTGTGTTTCAGGCAAAGCTGGCAGAGACGATCACATTCAATTGCCCAGAATGCAACAACATTTGTAGCTCAACCGAGAGGCCTCGAATGCGGGCAATCTGGCATGCCTGGATGGGTGCCTGTCATTCATTCATTTACATTCAGGTGCATCGAAATTCATGGTCCTCCTCATTTACACATTCTTTCAGTATCGCTCGGCAGGGACGATATTCAATTGTTGTTGGTGGACAGCGAGTGGTATCGTGGGCTCTCAGGGGTTGTTCGTGGTGGGTCTAAGTCGCGGCAGAATCGGCCACTGACGTCATTTTGAAGCTTACGGCAAGTCGATTGCTTATTCGCTGACAGGGGACACCCCTTTGATCCTTTGGGCAGACAACACCTTCAAATTCTCATGATTTCGCAAATCAGATCGAAGCTTGGCAATTGCTCGCGAGTGTCGTCGTCGCTTGAACAGAAAGCCCCTGTGCAGTGGTTATGTAGGGCATATGCGTGCGTTCTTCTACGCACGGTATGACCTGTGAAGAAACGACTATATCGCTGTGAGGATATCGAGCACTTGCAATGTTTTCATTCCTTTCACACACACTGTACATTTGATGGATCTGTTCCGCCTTTTCGAGATTGGTGGGCTCCCAGTCCACGTGAGAGATGTTTCGAAGTTCGTTCATCTACTGAAGCACATGCACGACTAAACTTTGATGGCTGAGATCGACACTCATCAAAGAAATAAGTTACCAGAAGGGGTCGGCTGATAGGTAATGGCAAGAATGAATAACAATTCGTACATCTCTTTCACATGCGATTGAAGACATTACGATAAGAGCTCAACGAGAGGCTGATTGGTGTCAGAACGAATATCGAGAGCCGCCTCACCTGTCGGTCGGGCAGTCATGCCGGCGGCATTGAAGCCTCGGGTCGATATACAGAAAGCAAGCTGCTCCTCTCGGCCATAGTCTACTGAGGCGAAATAGTTCTTGACTTTACAGACTGACGCCCGTCAAGGCCATCGATTTCGGTATTTCCAGATGAAGCACGCTCAGACGCCATCCCATCGACAATCATTATCAAAAACGAATAGCTAAGACGACAGACCTAGAAACATTTTCGAGTTTCATCTACTGGTCCCGTTGTAGCCGCCACTGAGTCGACCCGAGTGACATTGTCTCGTAGAACCACAATCCGTGCTCAGAGATGTACAGTACTATCGGTTCATCTCCACTCGACATAGGCCCTCCCTGCATCGAGTAGCTCTACAAATTCTTCTCAACTTGCTTGACGATAGTTACAGTCTAAGCGGTGGCGAAGGGGTAAAAGGCAACCTGGCTCGTGCAATTTCTGTCTCTACCTGCCTCACGGACTGGTAAACCGGCAAGACTAGCCTTGTTCTGCGATTATCAGAACCCTTGCTATATTCCCAATATCTGGTATGTTGAAATCATCATTTTATTTAATGGCGCGAGATCATTGCTCAAAATCCCATCTCATCTTGCAGGGTTCAGCGAGCTTCAGGCTTTATCCTCATCGAGACATTCAAACTCGGCCGGCCAAGGACAGCACAAAGAAATAGAAAGAAATTGTCGCCGAGAGCTGGTTCTCCTCTTGCTTGCCCCTCCCTTCACCCAGAAAACCCCCGTCACTCCACTCACTAACACCGCATAGGACGGCGCAAGTATGGACGGTAAAAGTATAGTGGGTACAACCTAGGATTGGACCCTCAAAAAAAGGACCCTGAAAATGCTGTCATTTTTTAGGTACAGTACCTCGGCGGTCTACACTAGTTTCTCAGTAGACAGGGTCTAGCTGACACCAACCAAGTCTGTGCTAGTTGATCTTTTAGACAGCACCCTTGTTTTCCTCACTCGAAGTTCCAGGGCTGTTGCAAACTGAACAACCACTCCGCCCCTCCGCTTTTCTGTCAGTCTTTGAACAGCCGAACAGATGAAAAACCAGACTAACTATTGTCTATTTAAGTTCGATCTCGGTATTGGCGATGTGGCGGTTCCCTCCTGATTCATGCATGCTTCTTGTGCTAGGGAACCCCTATCTCCATCCCAATGCGTAAGAGGCGCCGCTTGTACGAGGCAGTAAAACAGCCCCAAAATAAGTCTTTCAAAAGAGAACCTGACCCTGCGTCGGTTGGACTAAGTCGGGTGTTAAGTAACGTTGTAAACGGTTTACCGAGCGCCATTTCTCCTTAGCTGAGTCGTACGTACCGTACAGCACATCCACTTTGTATATCTCGAACCAACGAGCGAGGGAGAGGGAGAGCTTTTCCGTCACTGTGGCACGGAGCTGACTTGGCCGACTACGTTTCGACTTTATTTAATTCGTGGTCATTTCGGAGATCGGCAACAAGCATAGATCGTCGCTAGATGAGGTTTGTGATTGGGCTGAACTATGTTGGGCTGCGATATTGTTGCGACCGACCAAGAATCCAGCATGGTGATATAGGGTAAGTACATGCCTTGGGCATATTTATTAATATCATGTAGACGTATTGTTTTGGCTTGCATTCGCCAATACCATTGTATCTGTTGCGATCGCTTGTATCCCCACGTATTGTAATCACCTTTTGGTCATTCTGATTGATCCAGGCGACTGGGTCAAGTCCAAACCACCTGCTATTCATTCCCCGCGTTCAGGAAAGCTCAAACCAATAAACTTCATATAAGAGCACACAAACATTCCTCTGACCCTAGAGTACGACCCAATATCTTCACGTTGTGGTTATTTGTGTGTCTGAAAAATATATTACAAAACTTTCTGCCTATACGGACGAGGGTATCTGATGCTATTCCTTTCTCCCAGATAGATATCAACAAACAAAACCCAAAACCCATGAACCAAGCTTTCCTAGGCATCCGTATTCATATCATGCATGGCTGGTCCGTTTGCTGCCGAAGAAACGTCCATAGTCCCCCTCTTCCATTGAAATCATTTATCGTCTTGGCAAGCTGTTTCGTCCGAAATTGCCACTAAAAGCCGGGCCTGCTGAAGAGTTCCAGCCCTGTGTCACGCTGTTCTTGACAATGAGAGCCGCAGCCGCCGTAGCAGCCTGCCTCTCCTTCTGGCGATGTCGATCCCTGAGATAAGGCGCCGCCTCTGGTCGCATACGGAGGATACGCAAAATCATATCGTCGCTCGGATCCGCTTGCGCCTCGCGCCTCTTCGCTTCCTTCGCCTTACGCATGGTTCCTAAGTTGCGGCTCATCATGATACTCTTTCCGCGTCTGATTGTGCCCATGCTTGCAAACGACCCAGCACCACCAAGTGACGCCCCAAGCGCTGCCGGAGCTGACAGACGGTTGCTCTGCGAGTTCTGCTGCTGAAGAGCTAGACGTGCCCGCTCTGTTGTTGCGGCTGCCATTCTTTCCGATTCGCGGATCAAACTGTTAGTGTCCTCAAAGTAGAAGAAGTTCAGCGAGGCAAGCTCGTGCCACTTAGGCGACTTGAGGGTTTCTGCTGGAACACCTAGCTGCTCTCCTGACTCATCTCTGGCATTGAAGAATTGGAACAGCAAATCCAACCAGTGATAAACGATGTCTAGTTCCTTCCGTGAAAGGGGCCGCTGCTGTGAAGGCTTTTCCGACAGAGGTGGCACTAAGAGATTCTCAATAACCATCAAAACCTCCTTCCAGAGCCGTGCCATGACAGCATCCATTGTAGCCTTTGTCAATGTCTGTTTCATGATGGCAAAGTTCTCATCGAAGTAAGTAAACAGCGGCGCCAGTGCACCTTCGATTTGAGCTGGGGTCACCGTAGGTACCGCCGATACTCGTTTTTTCCAAAGACTTGTGACGGACGCGCCAATGCCGCCCGTACCCAGTAAGTGCCTGAGAGTCTCTAAAGATAGAGTGTGGTTGATCTGAGAAGTGAGCTATCTGCAAGTTAGCATATCTGTTTTGACTACGCTTGAGCATATCATACCTTATCCGTAACCTTTCGGACCATATCTCTCTCAGTACGCTTCAGATGCCGGAAGGCCTTTCCAAAATGAAACTGGATATCATCTCTCTCACCCTCCATGCTGACCCTGATGAGCAGTCGACCCTGTGAGTCCAAATCCATCCAAAATTCGCGGGGCAAATAATCACTGAAATGAACAGGGTCAAGCTTGAGCGATGTTCGCCCAACGTAATCGTGGTCACCGAAGGTGTCATAGTCCCAGATAGTTGCAATCATGTTGACAGGACCTTGGACTGTTACGTCAAAAGTCTCGTCCCAACGCGGATTGAGACTCCTCTGAATAATTCTTGTCTTGTGTAGTCGCTTCTGGTATTCATCACCGAACACCACATAGGGATCGCTGTAGCCGTTGGTATCGCACGCCTTAAGGTCTTCTGCCTCGACTACCTTGACCGTGAATGTATACTTGTTGGGCCGTCGGGCCTTCTTCTTTGGCCCGTCAATTTTCTCTAGCAGTAAAGCGCAAGCATCAGGGTCCATAGCCCGTTCTAACTTGTCAAGTTCCTGCATAGCATATTCGATATTGTTGAGTTTGACGAATGACTGCGCGAGTTAGTCAACCTATTCAGTACTCTCGATCTGTGCTCTCACCTCTGAATAAAACTGGAACGGTTCAACGCGGTCCTTGTTGTTCCAGGCATCCTTTGCATATTTCATCCATTTCTCCTGGGTGGTCTGGTTTTGTGCTGCCAGCTCCTCTGCAGAAGGGCGATCCATTTCCTTCGCAAACTTCTGGTCAACAAGTTCACAGTACTTGCCAATACCCGCGGCAAACGCTTTCGAGAGGGATGTCATGAATCTAGCATGATGCTCGTCGTTACCCCAGTTAAGATTGAATATAGTGTCAAGAGTTTGATTGAAAAGCATAAACATGTCAATGATCGAAACGCTGTGCCTCTCTGAGTCCCGTGGGATATCTTCAGGGTTCTCTGTTCGTACTTGGAACTGGTCCTGCTTGACGGCTTGCTCGACATAATCCTCCACCCTGTTCTCGGCGGCACGAACCCATCGCCATACAAAATCGACCAAAAGATTCTCGATATTGAATGCGAAGGGGCGATCAGGCAGGGAATCATTGTGAATTCGACGGATCGCAACCAACTCTCTGTAGAGCTCGAAGCCATCTTGTATGTCGAGTTCGGTGCCAGTCTCCTGTGCCATCTCCAAAATGGACTCGATGATAGCATGCGCGTCCTCTTCAAATCGCGGGAATACCTCTTCAACAAGAATCTGGAAAGGGTTTACACCCATGATTTCCGGATTCTTTTTGTATCGCTTGTTGATTCTTTCACAAAGCTTGATAACTGTTTTGCCCAGCTTAACCACGTTGGCAAAGTCCCATTCGTTTCGATCGGTCGATATTTCCTTCTCCATATATTGACGGTACATCTCTTGAGCCTGGTCATGGAGACGTTGACTTAGATGTTCAGTAAACTCCTCGGCCGCCTCAGGTTTTGGAGAAAAGCAAGGGTCGTTAAAGATGTGATTGTCCAAGATGTATTGGACAACGCCGATTTGGGGTGGCTTTGTATCATAACACTGTTCCATTCGATCGTAGAGGTCGCGAAGCAGAGTCTCATGGAGTGTCTGCAGAGTCTGCTGGTAAACGGCAAAATCATGTACCGTCCAGCGGCTGGGGTCAATCTCGGATAGGGGAGTACAGTAGTTTGATATGTGAGGAGGCTTCTTGACCTCTGGCAGTGGCGTCTTGACGAAATCAAAAACAGCGTCCAACTCTTCAGGAAGTAATTCTCGATCGAGATAGTTGCGTGATGCAACTTCAAGCAGAGTGATGAGTCTGGAGGACTGGGGCACCCTCCATCTCACACACAACTCAGTCAAAAGGTCCATGGATTGTTTCGATAAAGGTTGGTAGTCAAGATCAGGGTCGCTATTGATCTGGTCAAAGGTCATGGCATGCTTAAGAATATACTTGAAGAACGCTCTTGGGTCGGGAGGGACAAAGGTGTAAAGATTCTCCTCGACTGTTCGAATACTGGAATCTCCGAGATCTAGCGATGCGAGGTTGATAGATGGATCAAAGCCCATCGAGCTATCAAACCCCGGATTGCTGTAGGTCGACTGGGGTCGACTGGAGAAGCCTTTGTCAACATTACCACTGGACGTCTTGGCGAGCTCCGGCTTGGCAGTTAATATATCAAGCATCATCTGTGATAAATGGGGCGACTCGGCTTTCTTCCACTCGAGAAAGGCGTCGTCAAGATCAAAATCATCGCTTCCTAGAGCACCAGGCATGTCTGAGTTGAGCCTGTGCTGATATGACTTGAGATCCTTAAGCGCAGCTTCTTCTGTCCACACCCCTTTATTCTCGTTGATCTCGGCCTGTGCTTCCGAAAGACTGAGCCCAAAAATCTTGACAACCTGTTGAACGAGAGGCATATCCTTGACATCATAGCTTAAGGGGACGACGACCTCAATGGTTGTCCCAGCACCCCCAGCACCGCCACCAACTAGGTTCTGATCGTTGGTAAGGAGCTTCTTTTCGAGAATACTCAGCTTGGACATAAGTTCAGTCTTATCACGATCATGGCCTTGATCTCGAAGGATTGTAGCAATTAAAAGGACGAACAAGGCAAGGTGACGGTCAGGAATGAGCTTCCAGGAATCGTCGTCGGGAGCGGCTCCTTTCTGAGCTGCCTTGGTGGTAGACGTGTAAAACATAAGAATGAGTGGCTCGAGTTTCCTCTCCTTGTCAATAGTTTTGCGGAAGTTCTTTTCAGAGAAAGTCGTATAGGCTTCAGCGAAGCTTCGCTTGACAACAGGATCGTTATAACCCGGCAGGCGCTCGCTACCCCTCAACACACCGCCGCATCGTTCGAGCAAAGCGCTGGTGAAGTTATGGGGTAGCTTGAAACTTGACGAAGAGCCGGAAGTAAATTCCTGTACCAGTGCGCCAACACTGGTGTGAGTTCGGACAGGTTGCTTCGGAGCTGGCACATATTGCTTTCGCTTGGCCTTGGGCTGTAAAAGGTAATGCAGATAAGCCGACCGGAGGGCGAAACTGCGAGCATCGTCGTGCTCGACAACAATTGCTTGGGCTCTGGAAGCTGCGCGAGCTCTACCAAGATCCCTACTGCTGCCCATGCGACGGCCTGGGTTATAAGAGCGTCGTGACGCTGATGACATGTCGACGATCGAGCGGATACGGATGGTAGCGACGGCGATGTGGCGACGATGAGTACAGGGGCCTAGATAGTGAGAATAGAAATTGCCCAGCAAGCGAGATGATAGCGAGAATGGTCTGTATCTACGCGCCCTAGATCATGTCACTGGATATAAAGCAGGACGTGAAATGTGGTCAGCAACGTCGCTGCTGATGGCGGATAGAGGTTTGAACGAGACAAGGGAGAAAGGAACGAGAAAACGTAAAGAAAGCGATAAATATGTGATTGATTCTCCAATGGAATGACAAAGGCGTAGACTGACTATCCCGCCCTTGGTACTGCGGAACAGAAAGTTTGGGTTTGTTTGGGTCGGGTCGAGTTGGGTTAGGTAGTGTGGGTTGGTAGTTGAGGTAGGTTATATGGAGTTGCCAGTTAAAGGCGGGTTCCATCGAGAAATTGACGGTGAAGAGGTCAGAGCAAGGGCTGCCCCCGTCGCCTGTTTCCGTCTGATTGATTGACGGATGGATCCCTGCAGTGCGCCCAAGGTCAAAGATCCAATAATGAAACAGAAACTTTAGGTTAGTACCTAGCTACCTTAGTAGGTGCTGCAACGACAGACAGCAGCGTTTGCATGTAGTTGTTTGATATGATTAGTTGTAACAATGTAAAAACAACTGTCACACAACAGATCAACATTAAAGATGTTCTAGACAATGCAATTCTTGTGAACTGTCAACAGTCGATCTGTTAAATCATCAGAAGTCAGCCCTTTCGTTGCGCAGGTACCAAAAAGCCTAGACTAATTCGGTGACCACCTAAGCTCGGGCAGCCCAAAAATAAAAGGTCACAGCCCAAGGAATGGGGTGCAACGTCATTCATTCAACCATTCAGCTTCCGGGCGGGCTGAGGAACCTGACACGTCCTTGCGCCGCTAATCCGCTACTGTAATGGTGTCGCCAAAGGACCCTGAGGAGCGCTAATCTGACCCTGCATCCAACGGAAACAATACAATGTTTTTTTGGGCGTTTCGCCTGTTTGTGCGACAAAACATTTGGATCTGAGCCATGACCGTCTAGAATCTAACTTTTTGATGGGTATGGATCTCAATCATCGCATACAGGAAGGGGCTATCCTGGTTTACATGAAGAACTCACGAACTGGGATTGCATGTGAAAGCCAGTATAGGTAGATAATAAAGAGGAATTGATAACAGTGTATCATTTGCCAATTTAATCAAATGTTGGGATGGTTCAAAGGTTCCCAGTGATTATGTATCAAAGATCAAACAAAGGTTGATAGAGCTAGCCCAAGTTTTATTACCAACAATGATTATCTTAAGTCCAGGTTACTTTGGGCTATTAACTACTAGGTAATGAACTATACATCTACTGTATCGTTGTTTGAGGTTTGATCTGATCTATGCTTTGACAATGCTTAGCAGTCTTATGTACAGTCACTTATTAAATATTGCATGAAATGCATTCCCCTTTGATGATATTCACTTCGGGAGGTGTGAGTTCCTGGATTGCCTTCTCTAACAGGAACATAAATCGTGTCCGAATTCCATATTACCCGTTATGAAGATGGATATGGTATTCTCGTTCTACCTACTCTCCAATACCACCTTGCCAAGGTCGCAGTTTATCCTGATGTGGACCCTTTTCTTTCTTCTGCTTTAGCAAGTTCGCAGCGTAGGCTAGAGTGTTCTAGAATACGTAAAGAAGAGAAGCCAATCTGGGTTACTGGTTTATGTTGGCGCAAATGCTTTGAGGTCTCAGATAGCGCTTCAATAAACTGTAATCTGACCATAGGCACTCTGCTTACTATATCTCACTCGGAGACTCGTATCAACGTAGATATCATATGTGGCTAGCCACAGGCGGTTGAAGAACTAAGCCACTGTCTAACAATATATTTCCAGGACATCTTTTTGACTACATGGGACACTGGAAAGATCATGGGTTTATTTCTTGTGCCTCATTCCAGGCACACCCTGGACAAAGTGGCTCACGAGGTTACGACGATGGTAACACTGTATCGTATTTTGTCAACAGCTGCGGTGTACTGGGCTTCAACTGAGTTATCTGTGTCTCCTTCACCGGGATCTGTATTCATGACTCTGACCGTGCTCTGCCACCACCACCTGACTTAGGAAGAATGACGAGCATCCATGCTGCGATTGGATAACGATTTGGAGGTTAAAGGACTCAAACCCACAGGCAAGGGCCCTGGCGCCAAATGCCTGGAGGGATCAGCAGCAGTAGTTCCTTGCCTGGAGCATCTGGGAAATTGTGCAAGGATTTCCAGACTTTTGCATCCAACATGACTGTACAACATAGGACGAGAAAGTCGCTTGATGTTGGGCAAGGAATATCGTTCAAGAGGCAGTTCTTCTATCATGGAAATTGCCTTTCCATAGAGCGCCAAAAGCTACCTATCGCAACGTCGATTGAAGCAATTTTGGCGTTCTAACTTGGGTCTAAACCGAAGCGCCCACCAGCAACGCCGTTGGGTTTCAAGTTAGTGTATCAACTGGACCTCCCCAGTTTTCAGGGACTCGCTTGGCTTGGCTCAAGTTGCAGATGAACCTCAACTGGCAGGCTATAGATATTGTCGGCCCGTCAATCTCGATTTAGCAACGCATACAATTACCGGACTGATCCATCTGGGGGTCAAGGACGTTGACCTAACTACTGTAAAGCCATGTCACTGAGGACTAATGTTTGTTTGGGAGGAATGGCCGTTTTACTTAACAAGGGGTTCATACCGGCTAAAAGACACTTCCCTGTAAACCTGGACCGTTACCTAGAGCCTTACTAGGTGAAGCAGAGTAACTACTGATATTGGTTAGTTTAGTAAATAGTAGAGGGGAAAGAAAAGAGGGATTAAAGTGTTATTATCGTGATTGCACCCAATTGTAATAAGGCGAGTTGAGTTGGTGTCTAATAAGCGACTACTATATCGTTCAGACCAATGATTCATCAGAGATATCATCAGTAGAGACGAATCGTAGTTTTGGGTCTATGCTCGCTCATCACTGCGAATTATAGTATGTGATTGATGATCGAATTCAAAAGCAAGCTACGGAGTAAGTACCTACTTATCTTCAGCAAGCTGCAGCCCACTCGTGTCAAATCGAATGACAGGGAGAGACCCTGTAGAATAAGAAAGAATCACGGATGATTTAATTTACCAGGCAGCTGGCAAGACGGACCCAATCTCTCTTTGTTAGCTGCACCTATAATTCCTCCTATCCCATATGTATGTGCTGTAGGTACCTAGTAATCTGTGGGGAGAGAAGACTCTTTGAACTTTATCAACTTCCAGTGTTTGAGAAGAGACCCCTTCTTTGATCCTTGGGTTTTGCCTTGGAGTACGAAGTACTGTAGCTGCCTCATCCCGCTTCATTCCTACCCGTCTTCGGTACCTACTACTAACCTAGACTAGGCTGTTAATTTATTTGTCTTCTCTCCCCTTTCCCTTTGCGCTTTCCGTTTTCATGCATCTCATATCAACACATATACCGTTCGCCGCAAGTATTTGAACAGAGCCAACCAACAAATACTTCAACATTGTCCATCTCCATCGTTGATAGCATTACGGCTAAGACAGGCAACAGCACTTATCCCTGTATTTGTGATCAATTGTTTCTTTGACAGCCTGGATCGACGCGCACGCCTTTCTTCGACATTCTTCGTTGCCTGTCGACCTCGACGCATTCGTTTACAAACGATTCGATAGTCAACAATATAATACTTTCTCAGAAACATTGCAGTACCTCCTGGCAGCCGCTTGACGAGCCCGAGACCTTTCCAATACCAAACATACTCTACGCCCAATCGAGGTACGAGTGGGCCTCTCCGGTTGGCTCAGCGCCAGATGACGGTCTCCCCTGTCCCGCCCTGAGCCCCGCGCTACCACTTTTCGTACCGGCGCTATTTACCTGCTGGCTGCAGCAGCTCGCTGTCACGGTGTCACGGTGTCGCCTGTCGCCTGTCGTTGTGTGCCCCCCCCCAGCGTGCGCTCGTCGCTCCAGTCCAGTCCATCTTAAAAGATCCCGACAGCTCCAGTTACTTGGGGTCCGTCGCGACTGTATTCGTTCCTCGACCCTCGACCTTCGCCGCCCTTTTGATCTACTTCGACCATGGGCATCGTCAGCAGCAAGCCCGAAGATGGGCCTGCTCTCTACCTGAGAGACCAGAATCGATGTATGTCGTCCTGCAATTTCCCCGCCTCTCCCTTGCTTCTCGCTGGACTCTTGCACCGAGGTTGTGGCTTGTTACTCTAACTGACCGACTCTGTTACCCAGTGAGCATATCGTCCTTGGTTGTCACAAATCCGCGAAAGCGCACTTCTGTGAACGTTGTTCCCAATGCATATCCTGCTACTAGAGTATCTGTTCAGAAACCAGTCGGCGACACATCTCCTATAGAATTCGTACAGGCAAGTTGCGCCGGTTTGCGACCTTTTGTTTGAGGCCTCGACTGACCCGAGTGCAGGATCCCGATACTTCGAACCCGACATCAGTACCGAGTTTCCTAGTCAAGCTCAGCAATGACGATGAGCTTATATTTTCCTTCACATTTGTCATGCGTCAAGCACAGCTTGCGCAACCGACTTCACCTTCCGATTCAGCACCTTACCCAATCGATACGAGCATATCGGGCCTTACCTATGTTTACGCCTCAAACCTCAAAGAAGTCGAAAACTTGGTGACTAGAGAGTTTCATGCAGACCCGAACCTTCATAGAAACGCCAACGTCGCATTGGTTGGCGATTATTCAACAGGAGGCAGCCCGTCAGTATCATTCGAATGGACCTGGAAATGGAAGCCCCCGAAGCCAACAGAGGATAAGGGTGGTGGCTGGAGAAACTCGTGCAGCGTACTTGACCTTCCCTTTCTTACCACGGGTTTGTGCTAATTTGGTATCAGTTCGTCGAATATGACCCTCGCGCTCATCGACTGCACACGTTGGCCAGTTTCTCCTACTTCGTTGCAGGTACTAACCCTCGTGAGAATGTTTATGCCTCACCCGCTCATGCTTTTTCAGGCACACCGGCGTCTTTGAGCCATCCGAACTCACCGTCACCTCCTTTTCTCTTGGCATCCCCGCCCAAAATTCGTGTTGCCTCGTCCCAATCAGTCGACTCCCGCATGACTGTTCCTGATGTGATTGACGAGCCCGTTTCGCCTCTCGTCCCCACAGCCGAGATGCCTCTTACACCTGGCCTTCCCTACTTCAAAGAAGCTGTCAAAGTGGATGTGCCTTGCCCTAAACCAGGCGACGAATCCATGGTCAGTGACGATGGTCCTGTGTTTAGAGCTACTCTCAAGGCGCTCGAGCAAAAGACAGGCAATATGAGGACACATATGAAGAAAGTTTTAAAGAAAGCAGAACATGCGCACTCTTGTCAGAACGAAGCGAACGATGCCTTCCTCGCGTTTGTCGATGCTCTACGAGAAGCGGCGTCGACCAATGCCAATGCCGTGCAGCCCGCCCTGGAACATTACTTTGACAAAATCGCCAGAGAAATCTTATCCTACGAGCGCCAAAACACATATAACCTCCAAAAGATTATTATTGAGCCTGTAACCAAGCTATATCAGGTTGACATCAAACAAGCCGAATCAAAGAAACGAGACTTTGAGGAGGAAAGTAAGGATTATTACGCATACGTATCACGCTATTTGGGACAGAGACAGGATTCGGTCAAGGCTAAGAAACTGGCGGAAGCGGATTCTAAGTACCAGAACAAGCGGCGCAACTTTGAACTCAAACGATTCGACTACTCCAGTTTTATGCAGGATCTCCACGGTGGTCGCAAGGAACAAGAGGTTTTGTCCCAGCTTACGAAATTCGCCGACTACCAAACACGGGGTTTCATGGCCACTGCGAAGAAAATTGAGGTTCTTCTTCCACAGCTAGAGGCCCTATCCAATGAGGTTCAAGAGGCCGACAAGGAATATCAGTATCAACGGCGCGAGCGTGAGGAGAAGAGACGGCTTCTCGAAAAGAGCAATACACCTTACAAGGAGCCAGAACAGGGCAGCACTTCAAGCAATATGCCCATTTCCTCCGCCAGCAATGGTAACACGGGTAACACCTCGGATTCTGATCTCGGCCGCGCCGACAGCACAGGTTCGCAGTTGAATATTGGGTCAGCGGGCGTTCCATCAGGGGTCGAGTTGTCTAGGTCCCCTGGTAGCCTTGGTCAGTCGTCGGTCGGAAGTCCCGTGGCGGTGTCGAAGTTCAAGGGTATCCGGGATCTCGAAGAACGAGATAACGTGATATCTGCTGTCACGCACCGTAAAGAAGGACTTTTGTGGGCGCTCAACAGACCTGGAGGGCATGTTGACCCGCGTAATTTGAACAAACAGGGCTGGCATAAGTAAGTTTACTTTTTCGTCCTCGAGGAAACTGGTTACTGATATGGTTTCTAGGTTCTGGATTGTATTGGATCAAGGCAAGTTATCTGAATACAGTAACTGGAAGCAGAAACTCGACCTTCACATCGATCCTATCGATCTTCGTATGGCATCCGTCCGAGAAGCCCGCAACGCGGAACGTCGATTCTGTTTCGAAGTTATCACTCCTAGTTTCAAGCGGGTGTATCAGGCAACATCTGAAGAAGACATGAACAGCTGGATCATGGCCATCAACAATGCTTTGCAAAGCGCGATGGAGGGCCGCAGTTATCAGGGAAAGCCAACATCATCAAATGGTGATTCCTTCATAAGGAGAGACATTGGCTCTGTGCTCACTGGAAAGACACAATCGCTAAGCCACGGTAATCACCATAGTACTTCTAACAGCGGTATCCCAAGTCGAAGGATAACGGTTGGCGCACGACCAAGTGCCGTGAGGACGTCCAGCTCAGGATATGACGAAAACCCCGACAGAGTGCTCCAAATGGTCCGAGACAACGACCAAGGTAACCTGTGGTGCGCTGACTGCGGCTCTGGTTCCAAGGTTGAATGGGTGTCTATCAACTTGGGCATCATCCTTTGCATCGAATGCAGTGGCATTCATCGATCTCTCGGCACTCATATCAGCAAGGTGCGATCTTTAACGCTGGATATCAAGTCCTTCACTATTGATATTGTCGAGCTTCTACTGTTGATTGGCAACCGAGTATCGAACATGATTTGGGAGGCAAAGCTCGATCAGTCGCTGAAACCGACTGGCCAAGCCAGTCGCGAACAGCGTCTTCGATTTATCACGTCAAAGTATGTGGACAGGGCGTTCGTCGAACCTATTTCGCCAACTTTGTCGCGATACGGTACGGCAGAGGAGACCTTGCTGGCTGGCATTAAGAAGAACGAGATACAGCAGGTGCTCTATGCGCTAGCACTTAAGGCGAATCCAAACACAGTCGATAGGATGAGGGGTACACATGCTGTATGGCTCGCTCTGGCTGCGGCAGACCCGGCAGCACCGTCACCAACACCGCCGCATACATCACCCGACTCAGAAGCGAAGACTGTACCGTTCCCAGTGGCCGAATTGTTAGTTCAGAATGGAGCCGAGATTCCTGAGACAATGCCAGCATTCCCTTTGGGCCATTACGCCCATCTCTATGTAGAGCAGAAGCGTGGGCGTACGGCTATGGGGGGAGGTTCGAGCGATGCAGTGCCCTCATTGCCTGGCCACTTGAGTTCAGCAGAGAGGCTTCAACGCGAGAAAGAAGCTCGACTTCAGAAGCGAGTTAGCACAGGAGGCAGGCTGGCCAGATCTCCGATCCCCGAGAGATAGGAATCCAGATCCTAGGAACAGCTGGCAGGCCTGGGTTCCTGCTACTCTCTTTATTATCTTTCCCGATCACACAAGCAAAACAAACACGGCGTCTGCTTGTAATGACTTTGTTTAACGGACAGTGAGTTCTCTTTGATAATGAGGAACGGCAGGCATTTTGATAAAAGACATGGCTGGGCGCAAAGGAGTTGACCGGCGTTGAAGATGACTCTTCATGCTTTAAGGTTGAAAAGGTCAACCTGGAGACTCTACGGAGTTCAGGGAACAACATGAAAGATGAGAAGGATCTGAGCATATTTTAGGTATATTTGAATGTTAGGAGAAGGCAAAGTGGCATATATGTCACTGCGAGCATTATGGCACGCAGGCTAGGTCATTGGGTATTGGTAGTTTCTGTTGATTGCCTTGCCTTGAGTTACTATGAGGAACGACCGGGCCTTGGCATGGTATTGAATAATGGTAATGTCAAGTCGAAAGTGTATCTTGTTATAAATGCTGTGACTCCCTCACCTTGCGTAGACTCGCTAATCTGAGATAACTTCAACATATCGTATGAGAGAGATAATTCCTCATCTGTTGCTCATCGCAGGATGGGACGGAGAGCTGACGAAATCCGAGAAGCCAGTGCCGTTATGGTGCGCGTGACAGTGACAGGCGAGAAATAGGTGGTGGGCAGGCGAGGGACTCATACCGACGGGCAGCGTGACTTGACTTGAGATCAACAGATGATGATATGGGGTGAAAAGAATTGGCGCATGGGGTTTATGTTGGAAATAAAAGTCCGGAGCGTAAGTTTTATGTATAGTGAAATTTGGCAGACTTGAGATCATCTGGACGCTGGGCATGAGTTGATATCTCGATTTTGCTCCAACCGCTCTGCGTGTTATGTCATCTCGAGTGAGGATCCACTCGTAAGGCACACTGCCACCGGAGAGTTTTGCCGTCACTTTTGAAAGATGGATTGGTTTTGACTGGACACTCACATGATGGGCGAGGTCTCGTTCGGCGAGTATCCACTGGAACGCAGACTGAGATCCATCCTACAGTGGGTTTGGAGGCTTGACCCACCTCTTACAGGTGAGCAAGAGAATCGTAGAGACGAGGCGAGGCGATGGACCTAAGTAGGGTATGCTGTCATGGACAATTCCACTGCACGGGGCAAATATGGCACTGAGCGTGACTTGCTCGGCTGCCTATGCAGGTCGAATGAGCATGGGAGAACTCAACAAGACTGCTACTTCTACCTATTATTTGCATGAAAAGAAAAAAAAAAGTCTGTATTTCTCTTGTTACTCCAGGCCAAACTTTTGTTGAAACTGTGACTCGAATTTCATGGAGGCTGTTCAAAGTGGCTTGGTTCGGATCCAGGCAGTTGTCGCACTCAGGTACATTAGCTCAAGCTAGCTGCTCTAGGCTCCCGGCACGCTCAGCAGGAACACCACAATAGGTAGCCTTCCTGGTCTAGGCTCGATTCACGCCCTTGCTCGCTTCAACTTCCTCCTGTCCATAATCTTCCTTTTTCCTCTCTTCCCCTTCTTTCAAGGCAGCACAACTACCGACGAACTCCACCAAACAGCGTTACCGTTAATATCGGTTTTACAACTTGTATCACCTTATCGTGAACTATTACACTCCGTTACTCTTTGGCTTCTCTACTTGGCCATAGCTACTACTACCATGGCTCCGCAGCCTGAGAAGAGCCAATTGAAGCGTCAGCGCGTTAGTCTTTTCCTCACTCTTTTAATTATACCCTGGAATACAAATTTCTATCCTGCCCATCACCAATATGTTTGAGTCTTGGAGACTTCTCTTGCGCTTATCAATACAGCTCGTGTCGCGCTTTGCCTTTGCCACCCATCACTAACCCTCGTCTTCCTCAGGGCTCGCTACCAGACGATGAGACAGAGACCAAGAAGCCTCGTAGAACCGAGCGCCTCGAGGCTGACCCAGACAAAACCCCCGTTGTTAACAAACAACATCTTCCATCCCCTCTCACACACTTGACCGACGAACCCAGCGAGCTCAACAAGGAGCCTACCGCGACTCCGGGAAAGAAGCAGGACGAGAGTACCCCCAAGAAATCCGAAGACAACTCACAAAGCCAAGCGCTATCCTCTCCGCCCCAAGATACACAGCCGTTGAGCCAGTTCGTTGATCGCCATCCTGCCATTTCTGACGACATCGAAGATGAGATTCGCGAAGGTGTTTGGGGGTACCTTGTCCCATTGGATCCAAAGTATGGTGATAAGCCCATCGTGTTGAAGAAGCGAAGCGCATGTCCTCTGCCAAATACAGTTGCTCACGCGGCGGAGAATGAGAACAAGAATCACATCAACGATAAGAACGGCAAATCCGCGGCGATGAAAGATGAAGAAGCCTTTGAGAAGAAGCAGGAGAAGGAAGCTCCTTCTGGCGGCTATCTGATCGGACGTCATCCTGAGTGTGGTCAGTAATAGAACGATGGTATGCGAAGTCTTTCTTGCTAACTCTTACCAGATATTGTCGTCAACGATGGCATTGTATCGAACAGGCACTGCCTTCTTTTTACTGAAAACAAGGGCAATGACACAGTGGCAATCGTCGAGGATTTGTCGAGCAACGGTACATATGTCAACGAGGCCATTGTAGGACGAAACCAACGTCGTGAGCTCGAAGAACAGGACGAGATTGCGGTTCACGGTAAGGCGCGCTTTGTCTTCCGGTATCCCCAGACTCGCCAAACCAGCGCATTCCTACAACAGTATACTCTTCTTGAGAAGCTCGGCAAAGGCCATTTTGCAGAGGTCTACCTTTGCGTCGAGAAGACGACTGGGCAACGTTTTGCAGTCAAAATCTTCACAAAGCACCCCGGCATGGAGGATCGCTCTAAGACGGAGGGTCTGCAACAGGAGATTGGTGTTCTAATGGGTGTCAGTCATCCTAATGTCCTCTGCCTCAAGGACACCTTCAACGAGCGAGACCGCGTCTACCTGGTGCTTGAGTTGGCGCCAGAGGGAGAGCTTTTCAATTACATTGTGACGAAGCAGAAACTCAGTGAAGACGAGTCCAGGAAGTTGTTCGTGCAGCTTTTCCAGGGAATAAAGTATTTGGTACGTCATTCTATCTTGTTTTTGCGCCTCCTGCGGATCGCACAGGTCTGACTGTTTACCTAGCATGAGCGCAATATTGTGCATCGTGACATCAAGCCTGAGAACATACTATTGGTTGATAAGAATCTCCATGTAAAGCTTGCGGATTTCGGGTTGGCCAAGATCATTGGAGAGGAATCATTCACGACCACACTATGCGGAACTCCCAGCTATGTCGCGCCGGAAATTCTCGCCGACTCTAAGCAACGCAAGTACACAAAGGCCGTCGACGTCTGGTCATTAGGGGTCGTTCTTTATATCTGCTTGTGTGGTTTCCCACCGTTTTCTGATGAACTTTACTCGCGCGACTTTCCTTTCACACTGTCTCAGCAGATCAAGAGTGGCCGTTTCGACTATCCTTCGCCGTATTGGGATTCTGTTGGAGACCCAGCTCGTAAGTTCCAACGCATTGTAACCAAAATACGCACTTGCTGACTGCTATAGTTGACTTGATTGATTCAATGCTAATCGTCGATCCTGAGAAGAGGTTTACTATTGATCAGTGCTTGCAACATCCTTGGCTCACACAGAGCTCCCCTGCTGTTAACGATAGTACCGGCGGCTTGGTGGGCGGCATAGCAGGCCTGGAAGTCAACCGAAGAGCTCCTGCTCGTGAACGAACCCTCTTATCATCACTCAACACTGTTCAAGTTACTGCCCATCTTGATGTTGGCAAAGACAAGAACCCTGTCAAGGTCTTTGCAAAGAACAAAGGTCGTGTCACAAACTTTTCAAAAGAGTCTGATCCTGCCTCTCAGAGGGCACCAGACGAATTCATTGAGATGGGAGGTAAGGGCGACCAAGAATTATTCCCGGACGATGATTCGAGCATTTACCCCATAGGTGACAATGGCGAGAAGATCAAGGCAAAGAAGGCCAAGCGATAAACCAACGGGGTTACAATTTTCGAGTCGACTGCATGGGTTTAGTTATTTGGTCCAATACTGGTGTTAGGTTTCTGTTTAGTTTTCGCTTTATATTCCTTGTTTCAGAGTGGAATTCCCATAGAGGCAGTACAGGAAGGACTATCGGGGTTTGTTATGGGCAATTTGTTTTTGCTTGATTTCTTTATGAGTACATAATAACTCGAAGGATGGAGGAGGATTATGATGAAGGAGGGTCGCTGCTAAGCATTTAGTAACTATTCAAAGCCTACCAAAAAGTCTGGAGTTTTGTTTGCTGTAGAAATTTCCTATCCATTTATAGTATGTTTCCGTATGTATATTGTTTAACTTACAATATGAAAACTTGTCAAAGACCGACAAAGTCGTGATACTACACTTACACTGAGCTCACTGTTATCTCCACGTGACTTATCGCTTAGCGCCCACAGGTTGGAGAAAATACCTGGCGGGGTTCTAAGGCCCCCACTGTAGAGGGCTATTCGCCTGGGACGAGAAACTTCACATTATTCCGCTCGTCGACCTTACAAACGAACGCCGCTTCGAGATCGTCCCTTCCGCCCCGGTCTTCGCTGATTTCCCTCTCTCCCTACTCCTCGTCCGCATCTCCGAAGCCGGAACGAGAATCTCGACGAATACCGCGACCGATATTCTTAGATCGAAACCCCCCCCGCGTGGGAGTCATAGGCAAACATGGCCGATACCAAGACTGCCGGCCAGCCCACTCTGGTCTTTGTTGATGGATCTTTCGAGGATCTCGCCGCCGAGATGGCCGAGTACCTCAAGGCTGAGGACGCCAAGCAGCTTCTGAGCCAGGAGAAGCCTCCTTCCAACGAGGAGGTTCTATCCAAGCTGGTCTCTGCATCTGGGGCCCTTAACACTGTCCCCGAGAAGGAGTATACCGCCGCTTCCAACCTCATGACCCATTTGGTTCTGCAGTCCTCCGATCCCAAGAAGTTCCTGCCTACCCTCTGCACCACCTTCGCCAAGCCTCTCGTCAACTCTCCCGTCCACGGCGTCGGTCTGTCACTCAATGCCCTGACCACCGTCTTCAACCTGCTCGAACCCAACAACCCTGTCCGCGCCCGTGTCTTTATGGAGATCCTCAAGTTTTTGAGGTCGCATGCCATGTTCGAAAGCCTGCGCACATATCTTGACAAGCTTCCCGAGTGGCTCGCTAGCTGGGGAACCGACGCCGAGTTCCAGCGAAAGATTTATGAGGAGGTCGCCGAGGTTGCCCTTGAGGCTGGCGAGGAGCAGTAAGTTTACGTCCTCATATGCGGTTTGCGAGGGATCCTGTTTGCGATATTCGAACTGGTCCAGTCTGAATATCCTCTCGAAGACCCTCGCGTCGGCGTCATCCGCTTTGCTATTTGACTTACTAAACATTTGATAGACAAGCCTACGAGTACGTTGTCAAGGCCCTCCGAACATTCGACGGCGATGCCATCTCCTCTGAGGACGCGCAGCGACTGTCCCTCCGTGCGGTCAAGAAGGCCCTCACCTCCAACAACCACTTCCTTTTCCAAGATCTTCGAGGCATTCCCAGCGTGCAGGCCCTTGGCGACTCCCATCCCGTCTACTCGCAACTTCTCGATATCTTTGCCGAGCAGGACCTCGAGGACTACAACGACTTCAACGATGAGCACCAGGGTTGGGTTGAGAAGGAGAAGCTGGACCACGAGAAGCTTCACCGCAAGATGCGCCTCTTGACATTTTCTAGCTTGGCTGCCTCCACTCCTAGCCGCGAAATTGAATACTCCAAGATCACCAAGGCTCTGCAGATCCCCGAGGATGAGATTGAGATGTGGGCTATTGACGTGATTCGTGCCGGTCTCGTCGAGGGCAAGCTCTCTCAACAGCGTCAAAAGTTCCTCGTCCACAAGGTCACATACCGTGTGTTTGGCCAGAAGCAGTACCAAGAGTTGGCCAACCGGGTCGACCACTGGAGGACAACTCTGCAGAACGTCCTTGGCGTCCTGCGCCAGGAGCAGGCCAACGCCAAGGCCCAGAAGGAGCGTGAAATTCAAGAGTTGGAGCGCAAGATCGCCAACGCCGGTGTGAGCGGTAACCAGGATGGTGGTCGACGTCGACAGAACCAGAACCGGGAGCCTCGTGAACCCCGGGAGCCTCGAGAGCCTAGGGAGCGAACGGAAGATGACGATTAAACGCAGAACGAAAATGCTAGGATACGACCAAAAAAGAGACGAGAGCAGTCGTGGGGAAGCAAAATGAAGGGGCTTTTTCTGGGAATGGGGGACATTGTTATACCTGCTTTGTGTTAATACATCGTTGGGCACATGAGGAAATCCAGCGAACGAAGGGTTGCGAATGGCGTAGCCGGTTTCATGAGCATATTGGCCTTCTACTTCCCAGCATTGAAGTGAAGATGGTGTCACGGCACTTGTCTTGCAAGATATAGAATCGAAAATGAATGCTTGTTAAACACAATGGGAGCTCCGTGGCGTTGGTGTGCAGAACTGTTGCTGTGAGATTGATATTTGGTATTGTACATATTTTATGACCGCCCTGATCTTTATAGGTAGAATAGGGATGGTATTAGTTAAAAGGATGATGTGAACTTTTTGTGAGGGTCTGGGTTGTGTATCCGTCCTATATATGAAGTTAGGTTCTGAGCTGATAAAGACGAACCCACTGCAAAACGTAGTAAAACACAACAGGGTGAGGCGAGTTTGCAATTGCACATCACTCTTCACAACCGGAACTCGTATGATGGTACATGGTACCATTATCCAAGGCACTAGGAATGAATATCGATTTTAAACTCACCATTACGACGATTGACAAGGGCAACGTAGCCCCCAGTTCCCACAAGAATGACAACCAAGAATGGCCAGAACTTGACCTCGTCATTTCGACGAGGCTTTGGGGGTTGAGAAGAATAAGGACGACTGCATGGAATAGCCAAAGGCGATATGCGAGGGGTGAGTCGAGAAGCCGAAGCTGCGAGGCGCCCGGTGAAGAGGGACATGCGTGAAGCCATTAGGCAATATCGAATCAACTTGTTTATGTCGATGGAGGAAAATGAACAAATTGATTTGGACCAAATCGGTACCTGGGAAGAAGATATAACCCGTCAATGGAAGTTTAATTGTGACAGTAATGGCGATGAGATAATGGGATGAGATAGCATCATAGCAAAATCAGGTGAGAATGGCCGAGTGGTCACGTGAGCTCTAAATCGTTGTTATCGAGTACCATACCTATTAACTTTACCTACCTATGGAAGGAAATATCAAGATGGAGAGTACAAAATTGACCTTCAGATACGATATAAGACATTTAAGCCAGTAATACTACGAACATGTCGTTAAAACATAGTCGGGAAGGGTAGATTGTTTGTTGCAGGGTTGTGTAAGTCACTTCCATAGAGGGAGACATGGGTGTTGTATACGCCTACTTAAACGTGCATTTCTCCTAGCTTAGTTGGTTACATAGTATTTGTCTGTGTGGTTAACAACTATAAGCTAAAAGGAGTCATTCTATATTTACAAAGAAACACTGACTGCTGGATGAATGCCATGATTGTGTGGTTGGTAGAAACATTGTGGCTGGGCATACACATCTCAATAGCCGCCCAACCAGCCCCTCACATTTACGTTGCTTAACCCTCAGCTTTGATCCCACTCAGGTACAGCCCCTCAACGGTAGCTCCCGCTTGAACATCCACATCTTCTTCTTGACATCATTTGCTTTATACCGGTAATCTTTCATTTCCCTCATTGTATATTTCTGTCCTGAATTTGTTTACAAACTTGGTTGCTGTGTCAACGACGACTGATCATGCCTTCCACACCGCGGTTTAAACACCAGCGAGACCCCCAGACACCGAGATCGCAGAAGAAGCGCATGCCAAAAGGACGTTATAGTGACGGCCATTGGTGGTGTAGGTTGTGAATTCGTTACAGCTGCTGATCCAGATATTAACATCACCGTAGGCAATTGTGAGCCTCGTCAAAAGGCTACACTTCGTGAAGTCAAGAAAACAGGACCCAACAATGGGAAGCTGTTCTGGAAATGCGATGACTGTAACTTCTTTCTCTGGCGGGAGCAAGCAAAGTCCCGTGAGAATGGCTTGACATCCTCCCGAAAAGGTGATGAATCTTCCAGGCCCGAACCTCCACCCATGACACAGCAGTCTCTTGTGACATACGGCTACCAAGTTACTCCGAGCCGGCGTCAGAGCGATGAAGATTCTGCTGAAAGCACAGAGTCTGGTGAAGAATCTGAGCCTGACACTCCCATGCCAAAGTCCGTCAGGGACCGGGCTCAGGTCTCAGGTTCTTCAAAGGGCTCGCTTCCATCAACAGCCGCTGTCGAGACTCCAAGTCGCGGGACGGCTAAGAGACGTCGGGATATCTTTGAAGAGGATGAAGAAGAGTTCAGTGATATGGGATCAGATGAAGAACGTCAGATGGCTGCTATTGCGGATAATAGTGCCGAGAAAGCCGCTCAGAAACGATACACTACGCCCAACACTACTCGCTCTACCGATGTCATTTCTGGGTTACCAACACCATCTGTTTCGCGCACCCTGTTTCCAACCAGCGAGTCTAAAAGACAGAAGCAGGTCTCTTTCGACGAGACCCCCTCACGATATACAGATAAAATGTTATCTGCCACTCTTTCAACAAACACAACACCTTCGAAGCCACCATCCAGACAACAAGAGCTTCCATCAAGCAGCCCCCCTGAGACCAGTTACGACATGACGGATGAGGTCATGAGCCTTTTGCGAGGTCAAAAAATTGATCACAAAACTCTGTCAGCCGTGCAGAATATTCTAGCCACTGCCGCACGCCGAACTAAGGGCATCGTGTTGGGACGTGATACCGCCCGGGCAAGTCTCAAGGCTAAAGACGAGAAAATTGCAACTCTGCAAGAGCGAGTCGCAGCATTGGAAAATCGTGAGAGGGTGCACAGAAACCAGATGACGAATATCAAAGCTGGTCTGATGAAGATGTATGACGACAACTGATTGCGCAAGTTTGTAAGGACTAGAATTGGCGATAAGCGGGTGACGATAGTGACATCGGCGTTGGACTTTAGTAATGATAATTAGATATACCCTTTGAGCGAGGAAGAGCAACTGGAAACGGCCAGTCAGTGTTAGCTGAAAAGGCAACGTTACCCGAGTACTTTGTAGAATTCATACAGCATAATCATAGGATTTTCTATTACTGTTCTAGACGCAAGGTCTTAGTCTTTTATAAGCTTAGCAACGTGAATATTAGTAGTTTTGTTTCTTAGTCTAAACACTTAGGGGTCCGACTCCAGGACAGCTCCCCCAAAGCACAATGTATGTTCAAGTTATACCGCTTGACCGTTAGAAGCTAGGACCCAGATGTTTGGCAAGGGCCTTCTCGGTGTTGGCATAGACCTCATCGGGAGTAGGGGTAGCATCAAGCTTGAGAACCTTGCCAACTTTCTCAAAGTGGTTGACAACGGGCATGCTGGTCTCGATAAAGGTGCGGAATCGCTTGCGAATACTGTCGGCGTTATCATCCTCACGTCCGCTGGTCTTGCCGCGCTCGAGTAGGCGGGACTCCATGACCGCTTCGGGGCAGTCGAAGAAGAGAACGAGCTTAGCAGGGCAGACGGTCTCCTCGAACTTGACAGCCTGGTCCATCTTGCGAGGGAAACCGTCGATGAGGAAGCGGCCCTTCTTCGAGCCTGTCTCCTTGAGGACAGCGGACATGGCGTTCTCGAGGAGAGCAATAGTCACCTCCATAGGGACGATGAGGCCGTTGCGGATGTAGTCCTTGATGAGGTCACCGTACTGGGAACCGGGCCTCTCCTGCTCAGCGCGCAGCAAGTCACCGGCCGAAAGGTGGGTGAAGCCGTGCTCAGAGACAAGCTTGGAGCACTGGGTACCCTTACCGGCGCCAGGGCCGCCGAGGACAAAGATGACGGTCACATCTTCGGGGTTGAAGGTGGGAGTTGACTTTTGGGGCGTGGGGATTTGTCCAGCGGACTCGGGCGCATCTTGAGGAACAGCAGGCATGATTAGATCTAGATAAGGAGGGGTTCAAGTTAGTTGAGGGTAGAGCTATCATAAAGGAGGGGGAATATACCTTTTGATTGTATGGTGTCAATGCGGGATCATCTAGGTACTTGATAATAGAAACCGACAAGGAAAGACAACTTGATCTGCAATACTCTGCTGGAGATTGAGTTGATGCGATGCTGCCAAGACAAGGTGGCCTGGACCCTTGGACAGGGCGGTGTCTAAAGATGACTCAAGCCTGAGGCATCCATGATGTTAGCCCACTTTACAAGCTCCCGATCGACGTCTTATCAGATCAACATCACGAAGCATAAGTTGTAACACTGTAAAGACAGATGCATCTATTTTATTGTTATCTCTCCTAATCCAGTTCGTTTAACAAATTCGAGAGCAACCAATATCGTGCTGAATTCAATCGGGAACAACACCCAAAGACATGCCCATCCACAATCAGCCCTTAGCTACATGAATGTTCTCTCAAATCACTTCCATGAATTTTGTTCCATACAATACTGACTATGATGCATCCTGGCTCTAACCCGAATCTGTGGCACCGATAATGTTACCACAAATAATCGGTGACATGTTGCTTCGAATTCTCATGACTCCGCTGTCACACTTCTCGATACCTTTGGTCGGAGAATCACTGTTACCATGGGCTTGCATAATTCCATGGCTTGGTCGAAACGACGTCCGTCAGCATTTCCAATTTTTGTAAGTCGGGGCGAGATTTCAATTTCCAGTTCTTGATCTCCACCTGGCTTCCCCGAGTAGTAACGGATGTCAAGGTCATCCCACTCGAAATCACCATGGATCCAGTTGGTAAGGAAGAATGCTTTGGATCTCAAGAATTTGTCGTTCAACTCCACTGCTCTGCGAACAATGCCCATAAGACATTTCTTAGGACCTTGTCCGTTTATCTTTTCCTTTTCTTCGGGATCCATGAAAATGTCCAAGGTTGCCGCCATTTCTCGTGCGATGTTCCTGGCGTGTTCGCGGTTGTTCTCATCGAAAGACTTGGCCAAAAAGGCAGCTTGGCTGGCCTTTAATGGGCTAATTTTCTCCATGTTATCGAATTCAATCTCTGAGAACTGATCAGTATGACGGCACGGAACAAACATGTACAGCGAAGCATACCAGAGATGTCCAAACAGTAGCGATGGAAAACTTGGCCTGCAGGGCCTCCCCAGGTAGCCTTTCCAGCTTGGAAGATATCCTCGACAAGATGCTTCCAAATGTAGCGCTGGAATTGGTAAGGGGCCGTGTTGATATCCTTCTTTTGGTACTTCTTGAGTGCCTCGACGTCCCTTTGGTTCGCTCCTCGAGGGGCTTTATCACCGTACGGCTTTTTGGTAAGGATTTGAGAAACAAAGTTGCGAATATCGAATGCAATCCCTTTCCATTCGGTTTCAACTTCATAATCCATGATCTTGAATGAGGTCGCGGCAATGGACCCCTGCATCAAATCGGCAATACGATGTCTCGACTCTGACAAGCGCTTTTTGAGCTCATGGTTCTCTTTGCGCAGGTCGTGGTTTTCTTTGCGTAATTTTTGGCCGTTGTCTGTAGGATGGGCAAGGCTTGTCTCGACCGTGTTGCCCGCTGTAGCTTCCTGCAACGCCTGCGTGATTGTCTCAAGGTCTTTCTTGGTCTCTTGGAGTTCCACTGTGTCCCGTGCAATACGATTCTCCAGAGACTTGAGACATCCGTATATAGTCTCGATCTCATTAGCAATGATGGAGGCTGGCTGCGAAGTGATATCGGCCTGCGAAGGCACCGGAGTGACTTCTTGAGTAGACTTGTTCGTCTTGAGCACGATCTTCCGTGACTTCCTGGTGGGAGAGTCGCTCTCGTTTTCGGCGATGTTTCTCTTCTTAGGAGAAGAGGATTGGTTGAGTGTTGCCAAGGACGAAGCGCTGTTACTACCCGCAGAGATGACAGTGATCGAATCAGGGCCAGAGCCAAGGCTAGAGTTCGCATTATCGCTGTGAACGACATTCGCTGAAGATGAAACACGAGGCTTGATTGGCATATCGTCATCCTCGGAATCCGGGTCTTTCATATTCATGGTAGGGGCTGCAGCCCGAGAAGGGCGTTCTCGTTTTTTGAGGCTAGGCGAAAGCTCCATCGTGGCTTGCAGTTTTTGTTCTTACGCAATGGTGATGAGAAAGAGAAGATGCAGAATAGAGAAAATTTTGTGTTGGGGGGAACATAAGGTGAAGGAGGGAGAAGACAGTGGCCAGTGTTTATTCGGGAAAGGTAGCCTAGAGCTGGCAGTGACGGGAACTGTCAGACAGTTAAAGATCTTCTTGCTGGTGCCAAGACGCTGCGATGAATCTTAACAATAGCATAATCAATAGCCCACTCCGCTTAGCAAGCAAACGTCTTCGTGTACAATGGACAATAGCCTGTAATACATACTGTTGGCAAACAATATGAAAGTGATGCGGTGAATGCCTAACTTACTCCTAAATACACGAGCAACATGAGGTGAGGCGGACAAGAGTAAACTGATCAAGAACATCTCAGAACTTCAGGTGATTAATAACTTGTTGATAGTAAATAGTTTTACTTCAGATCGTACTAACAGTCAAGCATGTTTACTCAACAGTTTAGCATATGAACTTGTAGGCTCTCTCTGATTTCTCGACCAAGTCAAGAGATTGTAGTATCTATATGCAAGCCTTTGTTAGCCTTTATGTCTCTCCGACTGTTCCCAACTGCCTTATATATAAGATTTCTTAGTTTGGTCTGTTAGGACGAGCATAGTGGGTGAATAAAGAGCAGAGGCAGAGGGACGGTTGGTATTTATCGCCACCAAAATACAGGTACATAGATCACTATACGACGATGCTCTTAATCAGACTGTTTTTATGGACGTGGATCTACAGTGCTTTGGTCGACTTTTCATGTACGGTGAGATAAGAACCGCTAGGGACCTTTGGCAGTGTCAAAAATGATACTATCTACAGGCAGCGAAGATGGGAGGTTGGATATATAAATCTCCATTAGTTAAAAATCATAACGTGGAGGCCGTAAAATATAATGTTCCGGATTCATACTCCGTTTCTTCCAAGTAGACTTACAAGCTGGCCTTATGTTGAGAGACCCAAAGGCAGCAGATACTCCTCCCTGCTACTTAGGTATAGTATCATTAGCACGGTAGCTCCAGGGCTCTGTGTGTCTCTGCTAACATCACTGCTTATAGTTCGTCTTGGTCGTAACGAATAGCAATCGTTTTCGACATCAAGCCTCGTCTTCTAAAGTTCTGTTCACAGAATCCAATATACTGTATCAACGCATGAAAACCGGTATCATCTGCGGGTGTCGCTAGCACTATTCTGCATTCTCAATTTGCTAAAGATGTCCTAAAGATCCATAGGCGATATCGATAGTCAAAATGAACTATTGGCTGTCTATCCGCAAGTAGCAGGTTGTCACGTGTGGCTTTTTTTTAACAGACATGTTCCCCTTTGCTGTTCCCCATGTAGCAAGGCCAAAAAGCATAGGCCAAAGCAACCGCGTTGCTAGCGAGGATGTTAATCGTAGGCTACTCCGCCTTAATTTCCACCAGTCATGAATGAGGGCAGCTGATGAAGCGGGAAGGGTTGGAGCGGCTCACAAAGGATATAGCCACCAAGAGTAACTATGGATCAATGGCATCAACGTAACATTTATAGATATCTATTGAAAGGAGGGACGCAAGACGAACGCGCACATCTCGACTCTAGCCAATCCGGTCTGAGCATGTGTCCTGGAATGGGAACTCATCCCAGCCCTTTAGGTCCACAAAGTCACAAACCCATGTCGCTTCCATCGCCCCCCATTGGTCTAACTGTAGAACTGCCGGCTGCATTCGTCCTCCTGGGCCGCTCTCACTGGCTTCATCCCACTGACAGGGCAAAATTCGGGGGCTTTCACCCCCTGCTAGGGTTCAACACAACAGAGCCTCCAGCTAAGCTTCTGCACGCTGAACCTTCAGCGGGGATCACCGATGTCCACTGCAACCTCGTCCCTGATTGGGCAAGAACCAAAGTCAATGGCTTAAGTTCTAGAACAACCACTATCAAAATTACAAGACGGGCTAGACTGTCTTGGTGAGGTCGGCTTTTCCCCTTTACCCATGCACCCACCCGCTCGACTCAGCGTCTCTTGTCTTGGGACTTTTAATTCCTACATCCTCTCTTTTGTTCTCCTATAATCAATCATCTTGGCATTCGCATAGTTCGTATCGCATTGCATCACAATCCGTCGCGTCGGTTGGCTATCTGTGTCAGTCCTTACTTGCATATTATTGTTCGAATGAAAGCGTCGTCATCTACGTAAACCTTATCGTCCTCGCCTCGATCGTCTTCGCGTCGAATCCTCATACAACAACTATTGCTCCATTGCGCCCGTTTCGATCCCCTTGACTTCGATAAAAGAACGACACAATGGAGGAAGGACTCGTAGGATGGGTCATGGAGCTGACGGCCTGGGTGGCCCCCTTCTTTATCGTCATGTCGCCTATTCTCTCCTACGCCGACCAGATCGTCTCCATGTACCGAAACAAGACCAGCGCAGGCTTTTCTCTGGACATTCCTCTTATTATGCTGGTCGCATCCTTCCTGAGGTTTGCTTCCCCTTTCTCAAAGTGACTGGCGTGGGTTGCAACTGACCCGCGTTTTCCGAATACAGAATATTCTACTGGCCTCAGGCTCAATACGATACGAGTTTACTGCTCCAGTCCCTGTTGATGGTTGTCGTTCAAGTAGCTCTCCTTAAAGTAGCTCTCGACTACCGACCTCCCCCACCCACTAAAGGCGGCGATGCTGGTCTGCCTTTTGTCGGTACCGACGACAGCTTGATGGGCTTCCAGCGCCCCTATAACTTTTGGCAATGGCGATCACCCCGACGGTAGGTGTTACATGGCCCATCATATAAGAGTATCCTTGAGCTAATCAACTGCAGATACTGGCAAGCTATTATGTACTTTGCTGCTGGTCTCGTTGTCCTCGAGCTTCTCCTTTCCCAGATGCCCGGACTCTATGCCGTATATGCGAACGCTATCGGATGCATCGGACTCGGTGTGGAGGCGACACTGCCTATTCCCCAGATTTTGATAAACGCACGATCTAAATCGTCCAAGGGTCTACGATTATCAGTCCTTGCTGCCTGGATTGGTGGAGATACCATGAAGCTATTCTGGTTCTTTACTTCAAAGTCTGAAATCCCCTGGTCTTTCAAGATCTCGGGCATGTTCCAAGCGTCGTGCGACTTCTTCCTTGGTTTCCAGTACTTGATATATAACACTGCCGAGGAGCCTGCGCAAATTAAGGAGCACCCCATGGTCGAGTGGGAGGCACCCAAGGCCACAACGCGAAGCCACAGCCGGAGCCTTACCCCTACACGACGACCTGCCCCTTTTTCTGGTGCGGAAGAAGTTAAATAAATAGGCTATCTCTGCTATCGAATATTGAACGATCTAATGACGATGATGTCGATCTGATGCGTCAGTTTGATTACGAGCTACTATGGTGACGAATCACCAGGAGAGTCTGCTTAAAAGTAGCAAGAACGGAGCGATCTTTGAAAAGATGGAATGAGAAGCGAGACGAATATGAGAGGACAATGCTGAGAAGACAGCTTTGCCTCAGGAATCAAGTCTAGGAGTTGAATTTGAGCCAAGAGTGATAAAGAAGCAAAGACGTGTTGGAATGCGACAAGAATTCTACAAGTCGTCGCTGTCTCTCCTACTTGAGTCAAAGTCCCCCACAAATTACGCAATCTTGGAGCGATTGCCGGGTCTTGGCTTCAGTTCAGATCCTGGCTCTTTTTGGTCTTGGCTTGTTTCTGAAACAGCATCAGCCACAGTATCTATCATTCAATTGTCGTTAGGATCTGTTAGCGGGGCACATATTTGGACAGTATATTGAGCAACGAGATGGGCATCTAGACGAATGCCATCTATGAAATGATATAGAGTATAGATTAATAATAATATACCACAATTACTTTACTCTATTCTTTTTGTAATCTCTCAGCTTGTCTTGTAATAGCATTGTATGGGATCCTTGGGGTTTTCAGCCTCAAGTCTTGCACTATCTAAGCTTCACACCCTCAACTTCTCCAACCCCTTGACTGCGTTGCAACGTCATAACCGTCGACTCATTTAGGAGATAATCAATATTTACTTCAACCATACAAGATCTCTGCGAACTGTGGATTTTGTCGACACCATTTTTTTCTCGAACAATTGTGTTACCTTGGCCTTGTCGAGTCTCGTCTGATGTAACACTGTCACTGCACTGACATAGACTGACCCACTAAGTTAGGCGGACAAGAACTACTTGAACTTCAAGTCAACAAACGTCGAGACCAAGATTATACAAACGCATAATTCCTTGACTTTACTTCTTAGTAACTACTGAAACTACTTTATTTCCTTCGCTAAGTCTAATTTCTCTCTTTTTTGTTTTCTTTTTTCTTTCGCTCCCCTCAACCTATCGTCGGTGACCTTCATCTGTCTTGGCGTTTGCATATCCAGTCGGCCCAGCAACAAACCTCAAAATCGCACCAGAGATAGGTGCCCCTACTATTCATTCTGTGTGAACATATTAACGGAACTCATTTCGGTGAGTATCAAGATTTTTGTCTATCTCTTAGCTCTTCATTTTTTTAAGGTCGTTGATTTTTGCTGTTTCTCTGCAGTGAATCATCAACGATTTTGAGTACATATTTTGCCCTCCACTTTCTCTCGCCTTCACTTCATCTTCATCATCTTCACACCTCGCACTTCACATCTATCCTTTCAGTGCAACCGTCAGCGCATATCTTTTTCACCTTTCATTGCCTTTCTGTATTCAGGCAGTAGCATACTTTCACTTCGCTACGACACAGACTTACTCCTCAGCTTTCTCTTTCTCTCATTTCTTCCTCAAGTCGAGGCTCACTTCTACTCTGCGATATCACGCCGATATCACGATATTCATCCCTTCTATCGCGATATTCTTTGTTTCCGCCTCTCAATCGCCGCGGAAAGAAACGTCGCTTACGTCGACTCAAGGACATTCAGCAAGCATTCTATTGCACTTCCATTCTCTCGAGGTTGGTAATCCTTTCCTAGACCTTGGTCGCCTTGGCGATCGCTTCCTGTCCTCTCCAGGATTACACCCGAGTTTTCACCAACACCCAGACTACTTAGGCTAACGACGTCTCAAACTAGAACTGAACCCAAAATGGCCCCAGCAGCAAGTGCCAAGGCAAACTACAAGACCTACGAGGCTCAGGCCCGTATGGTTCGTGCCATCGTGGCCGCGCACCCCGAAGTCAAGTGGAACTACAAGGGTAAGACTATCTTTCCTTCCCTTCATCGATCCTATCTTCTGTTATCCTTCTCTGCCTATGATTGTACCTGGGGTTGACACTCCGCCCCCAGAAATCGCCGCCTGTTATGGCTCTGACATGACTGATCATGCCCTGAACCATCGTTTCCGAAAGGTTCGGGCCTCATCCCAACTCATCCACATGGCGCGCGTCCAGGGCTTCGATATGAAGGACCTAACTGCCGACGAGAACCTGCTTCCTTCTACCCAGCAAGCCATCGACAAGAATAGTAGGCTTTCCAACCTTGTCGTTTCCTCTCTAATGCAAACACTTGCTAACAATTCTCCCTCATAGACATCGCCAAGTACTTTGGTCAATCCACAGGAGATGGGATTCAGTTTCAGTTCCGCTCCATCAAGAAGGACGCCGAGGCTCTTCGTCAAACCGCTAACAACGGTGGTGATGTTGCCAGCTGCCTCAATCTTGGTGCTGGTTCGGGCCCCGCCGGTCCTAACACTCCATCAAAACCTACTCCGATCCGAGGCCAGGGAAGTCGCTCCGGAAAGGGCTCCAAGCGTAAATCTTCCCTCCCGATGCACCCTATCAAGCGCTCGGCCTCAGATGTTGAGGACGACGACGACATGGACTTTGACGACCTCGATAATACTCCTTCCAAAAGAACCAAAACTACTGGCCGTGGGGCCACTCCCGCTCGCACAGCTGCCCGGAAGGCCGCTGCTACCATCGCCGATGCTTCCGCCCAGTACCATGACAGCGAGTCCCCTAACGAGGAGGCGGCCACCCCAACGCCTGCTGCTGCTGGCCAGTTTGGTTATGGTGGCCATGCCGGTCATGTCGGGCACACCGGTCCTGCCAGTCACCCTGTCGCTGCCGCCGCAATCCCCGCATCTACCAACGTCCTCCCAACTTCTATCTTTGGTGATGTCGAACGCAAGCCTCAGCCTTCCATGATGACCGCTCCTCGTGGCCTTGACGTGATGGCTTCTGGTCGTTCGGACTTAACCAACTCTTTCACGGACAACGATAACTATCTTGTCCCCCCCCCTAACGATGAACAATTTTTCGACTGGGGTGATGGAGAGATCTAAGACCTATCATCTCCGATGTATCTCTAATGAGCACTTACTAGCCGCTTCGGCAAAGCCGACAAGTGCAGTACTATCTCCAACGATGGCTCTATAGAGTGTATTATATGGCGTATACAAAAGTTTGGATGCGCGACAACTTTGTTCTATTAGCGACAACGGCTAAAACTAGCCTCCGGCATAGACATATTCGATGTCTATATTATCCCCCTTTATCCCAGCACAGATACCCAATTTTGCAGCCCTAATCAGCCTGTTAGCTTCTTTTCTATGAGGTAACTTGAGCTTTACCGTAGTATCTTCCGATGGAGTGTGAAGAAAGGAAGAAGGACAATGGGCAGGGAACTACATGGCTTTTATGTATATTAGCTAGTGAATAAATTCACTTATAATCAACGAGGTCTATATGCCAATACTACTAATATTAAGACCGTTTTTTGCAAAACTCCAGTTTAAAAATGCTTTCCTCAATTCTCATCTCTTAGATAACCTTAGAGTGATATTATATACTGTCTCCCTAGATATATTGTTATTATGTACTATATCCCGAATAGCTGTTAAGCTTGTACTGCAAATTATCAGGACGCATATCTATAGCTGAGCATAAACCGTACCTTAGTATTTTAGTTGTGCGTTAAATTCGATTTTTGTAGGTATATTTGTATCTTCCCAAACACTATAAACACCTTGCTTAACTTGACAGAACTTCCCATAGAGCATCCTTGTTAACATAATCATGATGAATCAGATTAACAAGCCAATAGTCATCCTTGATTCCAGTGAGGAGCTTTTCGCTCTCGGAACTCCGGCCATACACCTTGGCCCACTCACCCCAGATTCCAAAAGCCTCTTCGCACCAAGCTCGGAAACTGACCTCTTCGATAATCGTTGGCGTGATGATTTCCTTGCCTGGGAATACGCCCCATGTTACGGCGTTTGTACTCGGGTTGGCCTCCGTCGAGCCGTTCACGTGACCGCCAATGTCCGACGAGACGTAGTCACCGCGGGCGTTGCTGGCATAGAAGCAAACATAGTCTTGTAGCTCTGAGGATACGAGCTTGGCCTTGAGAATCTCCCATTCGTTCGCCGGGATGAAGAACTCAACAAACGACTTCTGGAAGACGAAGCCGTTAGGCGGGCCCCAGCCGAAGGTGGCGTCGCTTGAGCGCAAACCATTGACGGCAGGCTGGGAGGCAACGGTCCACCAGCCCTTGCCGTTCAGTTGCAGGAGGTGAGGTTTGATGGTTGAACTTTCGGGCAGAAGCTCTTCCTCGCTCCACGGGATAGCGGAAAGCTCTCCTTGGATGTGCTTGACGAATAGGTCGTTGATGTCCTGCCGTGTCTTGGGGTAACCCCAAAGCTTGACGGCCTGTGTCACGGACATATGAAGGCTCACGCCGTATCCGTCGATCTCACCATATGCAGGTGAACGGGCGTCACCAAATCGACCATTGGGGAAGTCATCCCATGTTGCCTCACGGCCCAAAGCACCCTCACCTTCCGATATGGCCAATGTGTTGGCGCGGCTGTTGATGGCCTCGGCACGCACACCGGCCTCTAGACCAGTAGCTTCCCACTCGGGATGTACTGCTGGTCTGTCACCGACAATAACATAATTGTGAGGGTCTGAGGCAACTGAAGAGTGTCTTCTAGATCTAGACTGTCGAGAGCGGGAGTGGCTGCTGGAGCGCATATTGCCGTTGATCTGTAGCGCGGGAATAGCGAGTTCGTCAACCGCAACGACAGCTTCCTCGTTCTCGGGGGGGTCAGGGATGAGGTTCGCTCGCTCTAGGATGAAAGACACTGCCTTCTCCAAGTTTAGTGTGTAAAAGTGGAAGCCCTTTGGACCTGGGGTCTTTGACTTGATATCCTTGATCTTGTCTATCAATTCGTTGACAATATCTACACCAACCATCTTTACTCGTTCATCGTCGCCCTTGACGGCATCGAGACGTGCAAGGAGATGGCCAGGGATCTTGGCATGGCTCAACTTGGTGGTTCGCTTAATCATCTGGTAACTCTGGATAGGCATGAGTCCGGGGATGATGGGGATGCTCTTGAAAACACCGCTCGGATGTTCTCTTAGAGTGTTCTCGAAGTGCTCATATGCTTCAATATCGAAGAATAGTTGGGTCTGGATGAAGTCGGCACCGGCTTGAACTTTCTGGACAAGGTGAGGAAGATCGTGCTCCAAGCTCTGTCCCAAGGGATGGCTCTCCTCGGCGTGTCCCTCGGGATATGCTGCAATACCAATACAGAAATAGTCGCCATGAGTCTTGCGGATGTATCTGACCAAATCGACAGCCCAGTTGAAATCTTGGCCCCCATCATCCTCCGAATCTTCAGGGTTGCGGTACTCTTCTCGTCGTGGGGGATCGCCTCGCAAAGCCAAGATATTTCTGATTCCCAGTGCCTTTGCGTCTGAGAGGGCCTCGTCGATCAACTTCTTGCTCATGTTTGTGCATGTCAGGTGTAGACAGGTTGTAAGTCCGACTTCTCTTTGACACAACTCAGCCAGTTCAAGCGACTTTTGAGAGGTACTGCCGCCAGCGCCCCAAGTGACGTTCACAAAAAGTGGTCGAAGTGCTCGCTCCATTCGGTGAAGACGGTCTCGTAGGTTGGAAAAGCCCATGGCTGTCTTGGGAGGGAAGAACTCGAGAGAGAAGTAGGTGCCATCAGCCGGCAGAGCGGCGATGCGATCGGTGATCTTGTCCATTGTGATGGACGAGAAGGGAGATTTTAGTCGATGGTAGTAGGAGTGTATTGATTCGTAGTATGTGATTAAGATTCGAGATGTAAAATCAAATATCGCCAGAAGATTGAATCGTCAGCTCGTCGATAGGCTGAGTTAAAGAGGGAAGAGAGTGTGACTGCGAAATCGGAAACGGTAGCTCCAGAGTCTACTTAGACTGATCCAAGCTGTTATGGATCCTTTTCTTTATCGATTGAGAGCTATCAAGCTCAGTCTGTAGACAATGTCTCAACTCAAGGAGATAACTCGGAGTGAGACGAGACGAGTCAAGTCAAGTACGACGTCGGCGTCTCTTTTTCTTTGATCGTGGAGGGTGGACGAGTTTTGTGGCGGGGCGTCCATGATAGCGGGGTTTATCATTTGTTAACAACCTTCAGTGGCCGTTCTCGGTATTGTCCACCGGCTTCACTGGACGTTAGCAGTCATGACGCATCCGACGGTACCTGAGGTCGGCTATCATGAGTGGTGGTGCCCCAAGTACCGTCCGACATGGTCCGAGCTTCATTTTTTAGCCCCAGGGTAGGTACCTCGAATCGCATGCTCAGAATATCCAATTTTTGGGCCTCAGTGTATACATCTACACTGCCAAATTTGTCTATTCAACGCCAATTGATGCTAATTCGCATCATATCATGCCTGAATACCGATGCCGTTACTGCAATCAAGGCTCATAAGCTGCGCTGCAGCTCGGCGCGCCTTGTCTAGCTCATCACTCTCCAACTCAATTCGACGTCCGATTATCGCCCATACAACAACCTCGACTCACTCGCGACGATTCTATGCTATAGACCTCCTTTCAATTGACGAAAAATGGCGCAAGAAGTGGAAGGAGTCCAATGGATCCTCGAAAGATTCCGAAAAGCTTGCTGATAACAAAGACAATCACTATGTGCTGCCTATGTTCCCATACCCTTCAGGAACTCTACATCTTGGCCACCTGCGAGTATACTCCATTGCTGATGTGGTCGCGCGATACCGAACTATGAAAGGTGACAAGGTCATGCTACCTATGGGATGGGATGCTTTTGGTCTTCCCGCGGAGAATGCTGCAATCGAGCGAGGCGTTGCCCCAGAGAAATGGACAACAAGCAATATGGTCAAAATGAAGGAGCAGATTGAGCTTATGAATGGAAGTTGGGATTGGGATCGTGTAGGTGCAAGTTCAGTCGGAATACTCTTTCAGTCCTAACACGTGCCTCAGGAGTTGTCGACCTGCGACCCTGGTTTCTACAAGCATACTCAGAAGCTCTTCCTCATGCTTCACGAGCGAGGCCTCGCATACCAGGCCGAAGCCGAAGTCAACTGGGATCCTGTAGACAAGACTGTTCTGGCAAATGAGCAGGTCGATTCGAACGGCTGCTCTTGGAGATCAGGCGTCAAGGTCGAGAAGCGCAAGCTCAAGCAATGGTTCTTCCGCATTTCTGAGTTCCGTGAAGCGCTACTTGAGGAACTAGAGGCGCTTGCAAAGGAAAATGCCTGGCCGGAGCGAGTTCTGGCACAGCAAAAAAATTGGCTGGGTAAATCAACCGGCGCTTCAGTCAAATTCCCTATCCTAGCCATGGGTCACGATATTCATGCTGCCATCGAAGTATTTACTACTCGACCTGATACCCTCTTCGGTGTCCAGTATGTGGCTCTTGCGGCCAGTCATCCTATCGTAGCCAAGCTCGCAGCTTCGGATCCTGAGTTACAAGCGTTCATCGATACCATCTCCGGTCTGCCTGCAGACTCAAAGGTGGGTTACTTGCTGCCGCACCTGCGGGCTATCAACCCGCTCGCCTATCACGAGGAAACACCCGATGCCACCAAAGTTTCGCTGCCTGTTTACATTGCGCCGTATGTTTTGGGTGACTACGGCGAAGGCGCTGTTATGGGGGTTCCTGGTCATGATCTTCGAGATAATGCATTCTGGAAGGAGCACCACTACGATGCGCCTGTCCGACAAGTCTTGTCTGCGTCAGAGGACGAATCAACGACGGCTATGGGGAATGAGCCCTTTGTCGAACATGGAATCATGACTGAACATAGTGGTTCCTTCAAGGGCAAACCGTCAGTTGCCGCCGGAGAGGAGATTGTCAAGATGCTCGAGAAGGCTGACCTTGCCAAACCGGTTGAGAAGTGGCGCCTAAGAGACTGGTTGATCAGCCGGCAACGATACTGGGGCACTCCAATCCCCATCATCCACTGCGATACATGCGGTCCGGTGCCTGTGCCAGACGAGCAGCTCCCTGTAAAACTTCCCGATGTGAACTGGGCAGAGACACGTAACGGAAGTCCCCTGGATTCGTCTCCTGAATTTGTCAACACAACTTGTCCCAAGTGCAACGGCGTTGCTCGAAGAGACACTGATACCATGGATACTTTTGTCGACTCAAGCTGGTATTATGCTCGCTTTGCTGATCCGCATAACGAGAGCCAGCCATTCTCCCCTGAAGCAGGCAAGACCCTTCCTGTCGATACTTACCTCGGTGGTATCGAACACGCCATTCTTCACTTGCTCTACGCACGCTTCATGTTCAAGTTCATGGCTTCAACACCTTTACTCCCACAATATACCGAGGAAAATTACAAATCCGCTGAGCCATTTAAACGTCTCATCACTCAGGGCATGGTTCATGGTAAGACGTACATCGACCCTGACAACGGCCGCTTCCTCAAGCCCGACGAGGTTGACATGACGGATCCCAATCAACCTAAGGTGGTAGCGTCTGGCAAGTCGGCCAATATCGCGTTTGAAAAGATGTCCAAGTCCAAGTACAACGGCGTTGATCCCTCGGAAACCATCTCCAAGTACGGTGCTGATGCAACCCGCGCGCATATGCTCTTCCAAGCTCCGGTTGGCGATGTTCTCAACTGGGATGAGTCCAAGATCACCGGTGTCACCCGCTGGCTTCAAAGGCTACACGACCAGATCACGGCCATTGCTGCAGAACCCAGTGAGGAAACAGTGTCTGCTCGGGACTACCTTGCTGCTAAGCATGAGCGCCTCGAATCGGGGTCTTCTGAGGAGCTTACACAATGGGATGCTGAAGCAGCCATCTGGCGCCATGTCCAACGTACCATCGCATCTGTTACAGCGTCTTATGACGAAGTCTACTCTCTTAACACAATAGTATCAGATCTCATGATCCTCACCAACACCCTCGCCGATAACACTGCCGCTAGTCCGGTTGTCAAGCGTGAAGCTGCCCAGGCTCTCATTTCCATGATGGCACCTATCACCCCTGCATTTGCTGAGGAATGTTGGGCTCTTCTCCATCCTTCTTCCCATTCCATATTCGAATCCACAAGATTCCCTACACCAGACACCTCCCTAACCGAACTTGTCCGACCGCGGATACAGCCCTGCGCCGTGCAGATCAACGGCAAGGTACGCGGCGTCGTAAACATCCCGCCTCCTCCTGCTGGACTAGCAGGAAATGAACTTCGTGACTGGATGGTCAAGGAAATCCTCCAGACTGAAGAGGGAGCAGAGCGATTCTCTGAGGGGCCATATAATTTACGTGCGGCAAATAGGGCTATCCCTGTGAGGGGAGGAAAGACGATTAACTTTGTATTAAAATAGATACCTGGGGAAACCATGGCGAGAGATGGATGTAAGAGTATATGTAACGTAAGGGACCAATAGACAAAGACAATATATACTAGTTGATGCTTTGAGACTGATTTGTGTCTGGCAACGTCACTATTAAAAGCCTAAAAACAACCATTTGAGCCCTACGCCTGGACGATCAAGGCTCAGTGGTGAACCTACGCAGGCTTGGCTAAAACTCGAGGGTAACATACTTTTGTCGAGACAAAGACCGAAGTTCCAATGGGGGGTCACAGTTTGGAGAATATATATCATTATAGACTGATGCTCAGTATCCTAAGACAACGTGGCCGAGTGGTTAAGGCGATGCCCTGCTATTTCTCCCAAGAACTATCATAGGCATTGTGTTCGCACGCGTAGGTTCGAATCCTGCCGTTGTCGAATCTTTTTTTTGTTTTTTTTCTTATCAAGACTTACTTACTAATTAATAATACATCACTTTTTTTTTTTTTTGTTTTTTCCCTCGCTTTTCGAAACGTTGTAACAGTTCTTTCCCATATGCAAGTAATTCTTATTCTGTACAGAGTTGTCGGCGGCTTGTCGACCGACACTCACACTCGTTTTCCGTTGAAAACCCCCAGGCACACATCCCCGGGCAAACACTTTCGTATCCATGTGACATCTTATGCAGCATCGTATATTTGGCAATCTCAGGACTAAAGCTTCAGCTTGTAACTTGGTGAGTCAATCGGACAGACCGCGATATCCCTTTGCCCTGTTTAGGAAATGACAGGTCTCTCGCAACAGTACCGCTCAGGACCCAACTCAACATCAGGACAGCATGTAATTGGTAGGCAATAGACAGCTCAGCTTCTAAGACACTAACTCAAAACCGAATTGGGCAATGCATTCGACATATGGTACCTTGCTTTAAACACCAATACTCGGTAGAACCGGCATAAGGTAAGCAGTTAGTTTCTTCATCTCAGCCCAGCCACTGCTGACCATCTGCATCTAGTTTCGGACATTACTCCGGATACAAGGTGCCAAGAGTGATGATATTTGAATAAAGATTTGAGATCGTCGTCAGGAGGATGAGGTGGTGCGACGTAAAGACACCGGTTGCAGCTTTTATTGGTCTGCAAGCTGCATATCAATGCCTTGACCGCGTGTGGGCTAATGTCAACAGTAAGCTGAATCTTTTCAGCTGTTTAGACGAAGCCACCTTACTACATAGCGTCTAGATACGAAGACAGATGTTCCATAGCTTCTTGTGATATGCCAAAAATGGACACGTTGGACTGCCCATGTAGCTTTTGATCCAACACAATGTAGATCTTACAGCCGAAAGTAACCTGATTCCAAATCAAAATCGGTATGAAGGTCTCGCAAAACACCACCGCAAAAGGTATGATGGAGGTTGCAAGCGGTCATCATCGTCTATTGAGCCAAAACAGCGAGATTACCCGCTTCGCTCTACTCTTCGCTCCTCATCTTGCAACAAGCTCTCGTTCTCGCGCTCGCTGTATTGCGTGTTTGGGGCGTCACGGTATAGGACATAGTGCTGAACGATGAAAACGGAGTCGTAGATCATACTGATGTTACCAAGCGCAAACTTGACGGGATTTCCAGTGATACCGCTCCAGTCACGCTGTTGATAGCTGTCTATGGCCTGCTGGCTGACGCTGAGAACACCACCAGTGACATCCAGTAAAATTTGAGAGATGCTCCAACCCTCGGTGCTCTGGTTCTTATAGTTGGCGACAATCTGGGGCGTGTACTTGATCAAAGTGACAATAAGCTTGACGTAGCCGACGGCGTAGACGAGGTCGAGGGCGACCCAGTCATAGACGGCATCGTTTCCAGGTGAAGCAGAGACAATGATCCATGTGCACAAGACGCCAGTAATACAGCCGGCTACTACACCAAGAATGAAGCGGCTGGGACGGTTTCCAGAATTCGGGGCAAACCCCCACAAAGCAGGTAAGAGGTACTGTGATGTTGTGATGACGGAGAGGACCAATGCGTGAAGGGCAAATGTGATGTCGTTGAACTGCACGGTAGATACGAGGCCCTTGTGTCTTGCAGCATACTGGGCACGAATCTCTGTTGAATAGTAGAAGGCTACATTTGAGCTAAAGTACGCAGCGAAGCCTAAAAGAAACGAATATCGCGGTTAGCAAGACGATGCATTATTCGTAAGATCTAGATTGATAGGGGCGGCAGTAACTCGGGTCCAAGGTGCTGGGATGCCAAGGGCAACAGAGCCGCTGGGCTGACCTGGCTGAGGGGTGTAGAGTATTCTGCTGACACTCATATCATGCCATGTTACAGTAGGCCACCCTGGGCCACGGGGGGTCTGGATATAACAGGATCAGGTAGAGACTCACCGAGGACGTTGATCAAGGGGTAGTCAACGGTGGTTCCGGTTGTGGAGCGACGACGCCAGTTGAGCAAGGGCTGAGGATAGAAAGACGCGCTCCATGCGAAGAAGTAGACCCAACCAAAGAGGCCTGAGAAGAAGTCAAGGAATGAGACTGCCATCTTGTCTCGTCGCTGTTACGCGACAAGGCTGGTATTAGAAGAAGATAAAGATGAGGATATGAAAGAAAGAAGGGGGAGCTCGGAGTTAAAGGAGAGTTTAGAGTTGAAGTTAGTCGTGACCAGGGGATCGTGTAGGTGATTGAAGAGATGAGAGACGGGAGAGAGGTGAGTGAGTATTACTGTACTCTACACCTGAAAGGAAGTCTCATGTGTTCTGACGCCATCTCGATACGGTACGTACTTTGTTTCTAACGAGTCCCAAATCGGTTGGCGCGGACGGGACGGGAAAGTGCAGGACAGACAGAACAGGAAGTGTGGCTGACAGATATGAGATGTGGCTGCATGGGCCAATCAAGGGTACGTCCATCATGAATTATCATGATAAGGATATCATCAACCTTTAGTTTTGGACATTTAATTTTCCATTTCATCCGAGATGATATGAATCGGAGAGAATAGGAATGCAAAGTGACGATATATTCTATTCCAGAAGATATTGATGGTCAGTAACAGATCAAAGCGTTCCTAGCTGGAACTTCACAGGGAGTAACGGAGAACATCCGAATATTCATCGCGTCTAACAAGAAATGGACATCAAGGATAATTGACGAACAGGACAAAGACAAAGCTTCTAGATATCAAGAGGTTCAAGCCATTATCCTAAGTAGACAACAGAAAGTTCAGAGTAAGTACATGGACGGGAATTGACCGAAGACGCCCTGACATATTAAAGCGAGTGGATACTCTTTTCTAGGCCACGCCCCCTTTAAGATCTTGTTTTTATTTTCTAGAACATTTTAAATAGCAGCAGCCGTAGCCGCAGCCGCAATTCACCTTGAAACCCTTGTCTCGGTAGCGAGCGGTGTGCGAAATTCAAGATTCCAGACGCAAAAAAAAAAGTCGAACTGAGATCACGCCAGGAAAACGAAAAAGCGCGTCAGGATGAGGCTCGAAAATGTGGAGCTTTTAGATAAAACACTGTCGGAAGAGGCCGGACAAGATAATCTTTAATAGGTACAGAGTTTCACGCGGGTTATTTTCTTCATTCAAGACCTGGGTCGGTAGATTCGGAGCCGAAGTGGGAACAGTTGAACAGCAATAAGGAAAGGAATTAGTTGTTTTATACGGTACAGTATGCAGTAGTTCTGTGGCTGCAGCTGGTGTTGCATTCCCGTGTCGAGATGCATGCCGTGCTATTTCCGATACATGCCCGTTTGATTTTCAAGACGAATGGTCTGGAAACCCAATTCGAGTCGACTTATTCTGAGAAGAAAACATCAAACAATGGAGCTCGCAGGGGTTGAAGGGGACTGGGAATAGAGGCAGAAGCAGAGAAATGACGGCCTTGAGCCTCCGTCCATATCAACATATTTCTCACATCATAGGATTTCAAATTAATGTCTACATCTACCTAACTATGACGACTTGTTCGTTTTCCTTTCTTCTGCCTCTACTCTCATGATATTTCAAGAGTTGGTTATCTGAACCATTAATAGACCCTGATCTCTTGGAGGTTTAAAAAAGAAAGGGGGGCCTCTTAAACTCCCGATACTAATCCTTGTAAAATAGTGGATATAACGGCTGTTCCCCGACGGGGCATCGCTCGGCACCGGTACGGTCGGTACTTGTCACCTTATGCTCAGCCCATTGATACAATGATTATCTGTGGCTGTAATTTGATGATACTGATACCACGGATAAGAGTAGATTCAATGGAAAGCAGATCCGTCCTACTCCCCTACTGTGTGGTAGACGCCTGAAGTTCGGCATCCAATTAACCCTAGAAACATTTCAATTCATGGCTGGCTGTAATCAATGATCTACAACAGCTTTTGCCCAGCACGTCAAATCAGCTCAGAAGAAAAAAAGCCACCACGAGTCAGCTTATCTGACTGGCCTGGCACTTGGGGCTAAGATGGATGTCACTAAGATTCAATAAGCTAAAACAAAGATTACAAGAGAAATTTCCCAGGTCGAATACCTAGAAAGTGACAGCTCAATCTTTCGGTCAACACCTACTGGGTGATATGATTGATGTTGGGCGTGTATGTAACTAACACGGCCAATGCTTGGATGGATATACGATTGCGCGGCTCAAAAGCTTGTCAGATCAATAAACCCATATCACAATCATGAGCAGTTCTCTATGTACATACTGTAACCGTCGGATCCCGATCCCTGATGTGACCCATGATCCCTGCCCTTTCGTCTCTTTAGTGTCCGATTGCTCGTAAGTTTAAGCCCAGGCCCGTGATATTACCAGGGGGGAGGGCGTGTCTCTTTGAACATTGACAGCTACGGCCGCATCTAAATCAAGGTCGGCATCTCTTTTGACTCACCTTATAAATCTCTAGATCTTTTGTGTATATATATATGAAGTGCTTGTCCCACCTTCTCTCCTGACTTCTTTCCTTGTCTACAACAAACTATAAACGCTTATCAGTCTTGTCATCATACCGACTCAACGCCTTAAAAGATCGACGCTACTACAACATCAACACCATCACTACCGCTATCACCTTGATTGGATAAAACACAATTCAAGCCAACAACAGCTAGTCAATCACCAGTCTAGCAGCTCTCCGCAAACTTGATTTTAAGATCTTGCCGACACCAACGAGTCAATTCGACTTTATATCACTCTACTCAACTTATATCACCAAACCAACAACCACTTTGATACCAACAATCAATCAACATGGCTGCCGCAGTTCAACAACAACAACAACAACAACAACAACAACAACCACAAGAACCTCATAAAACAGGCTTCCTCGACCTCCCAGTCGAGATTCGTCTGGAAATCTACGACCAACTCCTCATCACAGCCCCTTACACAAGATGCGGTCGTCCTTGTCCCGAGCAAAAAGTCCACGCCTCTCTCCTCCGCACCAACCGCCAGATTCACGACGAGGCCACAGATCTTCTCTACGGGTGCAATACCTTCCTCTCTCATCCTACACTCCTTACATCCTTCCCTCGTCTACGAAACTGGTACGGCCCTGTCAAGGAATCATCCATCATCCCCAGCATCCGCCGCTTCCACACACAAGTCCGCCTCGACGTCGATCTCCCCTATGACGCAGACGCCGTGACAAAAGCCTACAGTGGCCTCGACGAGCTGACTATCGACGTTGTTCAGTCCATGTTTCTCGGTGTGGGATACCGCAATCTGCGCATGTTTGAGGGCGTCCGGGGCGTCAAAAAGGTCGTTGTTACGGGCAGCACAACTGGCTTCGAGGATTACGTCGAGTGGCTCAAGATGACCATGATAAGTGAACCAGGCGCCCAGGTCCCCGAATTTGTACCTCAACAACAAGCGGGCTGGATTCAGCGCTTAGCCACCGTGCACTACTAAGCCGGGATTTCAGTATTGCTTTTTCTTTTCTCTATCTTTTTCCCATTTGTTGTGAGATCGCTTCAGCTTGTATGGTTTTTAATGTATTTGAAGCGATGGGTGCACAAAAGGACTAACGAATGTGATGAAATGGTCTTCATTCAAGACTTTGGAATTTGCGGTTACTTGGTAGGCGTTGGGATAAAAGGGAATTAATTAGTTAGAGATTCCCAAAACGCATATTGCACCAGATGAATTTGGTATTAACGGTACAAACTATCTATACCAATAAACTAATACAACTTACAAACTTCTCCTCAAGTCTAGTCAAATAGTGTAATTGCAGTCAGTGCCTTGACTCTGGATACACGCTAGCTTCACGCCATCCATGACAGGAATGAGAGCATATCCAAGTAACGGCAATCACCTGATAAATACCGCCTTTCCTTAGGCATAGACATTGCATTTTGTCATCCTTCATGCGATTCACCTGCAATATGCCCAAGAGAGCACAAGCCAACTTATAAACCGTATACAAATACGTTGAATGTAAATTTGGTGCCATTTCTACAAAAGGACTCACATAAGCTACAGTAATAATAACAATGAAAATAAGTTGCCAACATAGTAAAGACACAATAATAAAACAGCTCCCATCATGCCCTTTGAATGCCCCAGAACGCCGAGTCTGATGCAAAAGTAGCAGACGCTCCTCCTCTCGCCCGCTCAGCCGGGGACTCGGATATAACATGTATCTCAATAAACCTGTTTTCTGTATTCCGTCTTCCAGTTGTATTCCCGTTCCTTTTGTCTCTGCCTTCCGCTCTAAATAGAAAAGATCAATCCAAAAGGGAGAGACGTTGCCATCAAGGTTTTCGATTCGGGACATCATTCAAGGAAATAACATCTCGGCTCTGTCCGGTACAGCGGGTCGGACATTGAAACCCGCTCGTGGACCCGATCGGGGGCGCAATAACCGAGCAGTCACCGAGCAATCGCTCTGGCGAAACTTGCTTCTTTGTTAACCTCGAATCGACCTGGACTTCATCTTTCTCTGCATTTTTCTTGGTCATTTATTTCATCTCGTCTCATTGGTTTACTGGCCACCACCGCCCATAATCTTGGGCAACGATCGCCATCCCTTCTCGTTGGGGAGCTTGACCTTGCCAAAGTCTTCATCCAGATCAAGGATTACCTTGAGGGCATTGCGGCTGCGACCATAAGGACTAGTGTCCAGACTGCCCTTGGCCGTTGACAAAGCGTCCGACAGTCCTGTAGGGATCTTGTCCTTCTGGGTACCAGGCATAGGCAGGAGAGTCTGGAGAACTTCGTACGCAGCCAGAGTGAAACCGAATTGAGGAGAGGATCGGAAGATACGGGCAGGGCCACCCTTGAAGAAGGCAGTGAGGCCCTCCTCCTTCCAGATGGTCTGGGCAGCGTGCCGCAAACCGTTGTATGTGGCCTCGCCCTTGCGGGCCTCGACCTGAAGTCGGGTCTTGATAACGTCGCATGGAGTCGTCAGGTAGGCGGCGGGCATACCGGCGATGGCACCAGCAGTCAGTAGCTGCAGGACGCCCAGCTTGTTGGTTGGGGACTCGCCAAAGAAGTCCCTCTTGAGGTGGCTGTAGGTGGGGAAGTAGATGGCGGAAAAGGGAACATCACGGAGCAGACACGCCGAAGCGCCCTTGTACAGCCCAACGAGACCCAAGTTTCGCACAATCCACATGGCCGATCGCTTCGGTGTTCCTTCGACGGTCTTGGCGACCTCGCCCTGGACTTGGAGACGAATCTTGACGATCTCGAGGGGGTTTGTGAATACCTTGGACATGTTTGTCAGTTGCGCTTCTTTCAGATTCAGAGTACTTGTGGACTTACGACTTGGCAGGCACCAGCAGAACCACCAGAGATCATCTCAGACAAGAGTGTGATATTGCCGTTCTTGTCGGTGAGCGCCGTTCGGGCGAGATCGTTGACAGTGAGCTTGATGGCCTTTTCAGGAGCGACACCGACCAACTGCGGCAGCACACCGGAGTAGAGACCTCGGAAACCCTCGTTACGGATAACCTTCTGGAAGCAATCGATCGAGTTCTTGTAAAGGCGCTGGCCAGGTTGGGCACCTCGCTGGTTTTGCAGTCGTGTCTTGACCAAATCAATGGGGTACACCATGAAGGCACCGAATGCACCAGCAATGCTACCAAGGCCAAAGTTGTAACCAGAAGTCAAGATGCTCATCAGAACACCTCCACTTGCAACCTTAGCCTTGGTAGCCTCAACTGCATCGTAAATAGGATTGCGCCATGAGGGGTCAAGGACCTTGGCGAAATCGGAGAGCCCCAAGCGACCGGAAGGCTCGTCAAGGCCAGCAAAGTGGAAAAGAATGTCGGCTTCCATGGGAGTGAAAAGAGAGAAGCGGGTGAGCTTGGCAGCCTCGTTCAAGAACTCGGGGCGAGTGATCTTGCCATCCTTGCTCTGGTCGATAGCACGGCGCAAGATGATCTCAACAAGGTCCATGCCACCGATAACGTTCTGGAATGCGCGCACATTGGCGTAGGAGATCTTAGATCCGATAGAGAGGTTGACCAGAGTGTGCAGGTTGTCGAGAATATGTTCGGACAGCTTGTGGCGCGCCGTCTCAACGATGATGCGCTCGAACTCCTCACCACTGATGAAACCGTCGCCATCCTTGTCAAGCTGGTGGAAGGCCTGTCGGATGCGCTCGCCTTGAAGACCTCGCAGCATCTGACAAAACTGGGGGTAGTCGAGAGGGTGGCGATGCTTCTTGTTGCCAATGTAAATTTTGGCCCAGTCGGATTCCCAATCGAACGCTAGGTTGTTAGGGCCCTTGTTGAGTTCATACAGAGTGCGGAAGTCGTCATATTTGACAGCTCCGGTGCGCTCAACGTCGAAGAGACGGAAAGCAATCTGATATTCGGCATCGGGCTTGCCGAGCAGGTGCTCGAACACGCCCCAGTCGGCTAGACTCACTCGGCCCTTGCCATTAACATCGGCGACGCTGAAGAGAATGGAGTATTGGTCGCGAGTGATTTTGTGCTGTTTGGATATTGTCAGTGAGGAACCCAGCTTGGAAGAGCAGTAAGTGACTCACGTAATCTTCGCCGGTGGGCGCAACCGCGTTGATGAATTCCTCGGGTCCAAGGTAAAGCTCTCCTGTCTCGGCATCCTTGACAGCATATTGAGTAAAGCGCGCCTTGGTGTGGGCAGCGAGCTGCTCAGGCTCCGATGATGTGCCAACGACGGCCTCCTTGACGGCCTCGGTGGCCACAGCAAGCTTGGACATTGTTGAATCGGAGTCGATCGGAGGGATAAGAACAAGCTCTCGAAAGGTGGAATTTTGCGTTTATAGCAATTGAGTTTGCGATAAATAAAGACCGATGCTCAGCAAGTCAAAGCAGAGGTTCTTGACTTTGCCCGGAGACAAATCGGCGTCGTAAAATGCCACAGGGAAGTGGTCCGACAACGGGCGAAGTACGGGGAAACTCTCTAATCTAGAGTAACTCCAATAACTGAGGAAATAGGGACAAACGAGATTGTTTCCCTTAACAGTCGAAGTCAGCGGTAAAAGAGGAATGTCAGAGACGACTCGACGAAGCTGAAAGGAAAAGAAAGGAAAAGAAAAAGAGGCAGAAAAGGAGGAGCGAAATGCGTCAATTGGGGAATTTCGAGATGGAGCGAAAGATGAGATAAATTTGCTACCTCACGCTTCAATCAGGCCGGTGGTTGGTCCGGGCGGGGGGGTGCGCGGGCAGTAAGTACCTAACCTAGTGGGTGTGCGCATCTGCGTGGGGAGCTCACCTCACCTTACAGTACAGTAGGACAGGACACCTACAGAATTGGGAATTAGGGAAGCCACGACGGGGAATAGGTACAAACTTCTAAGTATATCTTGGTATCGCACCTGAGTCGAGATACCTGTAGTACATGAGTAAGCTCCAATTTGTGTCGAGTAATCCCCTTCAGGAACCTACAGTAGACGTTCGCAGCCCTAACGCTGCCTATCGACCAGGCTCCTCCTGTAATAATTTGTTCCTGCTACTGAAGTTGTTGGAAGCGCACCTCTGGAAGCAAAGGAAACAGCGTGGGGCTCTGGCGGTCTGCCAACTCCGGGCCAGCGGGCAGGTAACCTCAATACAATTCGGACCGCTTCACACGCGCTCTGTTGTTGCTTTTGCCTAAGTAGGTATCCAACTGGAAGTGAACCTCGACGAGACTCAGGAGACTTGCCCCCGGACTACTGATTCTAACGTGCACAAGACTAACCACGAGAGCAATAGGAGTCACCAGCTTTGGCCACCAAGCCTGTACCAAATCCTGTGAAAGCAGGGCTAGAAACAGAAACACTACTAAGGTACCAACTCGTGTGGCATTCGGTACCTAGTGGTACATTGAGTCCATGCGAGCGGGTATATACTTGGATCTCATCAGTGGACCCCTCCAAAAGCTGGGCATCCCGGGTATCTCCTGGATAAAGTACTTAGCGAGGCTGCTCCCTGAGCAAGGTGAGTTTTACTTTCATTCCACTCAAATTCGAAATGCCTGGCTCTTGGATTCTTGCAGATAGATAGATCAGGACTCAAATATCCAACCCCAGCTGTCCCCAAGCTTCTCCTGACAGCCATTCGCCCTCAATCATGATACCGCGTCTCTTCCGCAATACCGGGAAGCCCTCCTTTCCCCGTCCCGGGGTGGCATATTCTTGTGGGGATGAACCCCAGGACTGACCCGCAGGGCCGGAGTTCGGAGGGCGCCCTCTCCTCGATCCAGCATGGACCAAGCCGTTTATTTTTGCTTGTGCTTTCGAACAAGCGAGTCTTTGATGCTATTAGAGAGCTGAATTCCACGAAGATTAGAGAAAGGATTTCGACTGTTTGTTCTTGGTATAAGTCATTGGCATTCGATCTGAGTCTGAGGTGTATGGGACCTATGGAACTCGCCTAGGCGACCTTTCCTTTACCCTTCCGGGTCCCTCAGCCTTCTCTGGCGTATGAATATGGAGCGATCCCTTGTCTCTCTTCGAGGGTGTCGAGGAATTCCATGTACAGTCGCGGCTCCGCTGGACCGTAGCGGAACCTGTCGTGTTAAAGGTCACATCTATCTCACTGCGGAGTTACTAACAATGGTCTCCTGACAAAGAATCACTGCTCCAATGTAGAAATGGATCGTTCACCTGCTCTCACCTTGAAGCCATGAATGGGATATCCCGTGCCCCAGGTTCGGAGTCGCGGAGGGTCTGCCCGTGCTTGCGAAAGCGAACAATTTCCGTGTTTCCAGAACCTCGCCCAAATCGTCAAGACGTCACATGGTTTCAATGGCTTCGCTAGTGCTGTCTTAGGACCCGATCATTTTATTTAACGGGATCTTAACCAGGTCACGAGTACGGCGCGTGCTTTTCTTTGACCGGAGTCAGCCAAGGTGAAGGTCAGACGAAGCCGCCGATTTCATCGTCATATTCTCCATGTTGCTAACCCTACATCCCCACGCGCACAGATAGAGATTCACAACTTTAAGTGACTGACATAACCGGGAACGCTAACGCTGTTGCGCCCCTATCACAACAGCTGCTGGCATTTCGTTCCTTCGCTTGCCTCGAAAGGGTTCTTTCCAGTGGACTAGTTCTCATTAACATCCATGGGAACTTCACCTGGCGAGTACAGTACTTGAATATCAAGACCTTCTGCGTACTGTGCAAGTCCGAAATGCCGGATGTTCCCGGTCCGCACAAAGCATCAACACAGCTTTCCCCTGGCTGCCATGTCGAGCCAAACGCCCGACCCCTGTTTTGGCATTGTGAGTGGAGACGCGCCCGGCCAAGGGGAATCCTCCGTGGGGAAAAGTCGGGGTTTCTAAGCTAAGGTCGGGGTAAGTTCGCTCTTGTTCTGATTTCATCTTGGTGCAGATAGATTACATACAGCTTTGTGATCTTGATCTTAGATCTCATTCGAGATCTGAAAGATCAATGTAGGCAATCCATTTGCCGTGTTAGGATGCACGTGTACTTCTACCCTGCGTCTGAACAGGCAGAACGGACTTTTCCTTTTTGTACACGTGTACTCGGGTGATCAGAATACTTAGCTATTAAAAGTATAAGAGACGAGACTATGAAGGCAGTTTATGTCGCCTCAGATTAGAGGCTTAGGTTATTTATTTTTATACCCTAAAGCTTAGAGATTAGATTTTCTATTAATCCCTAGGTGTCCAAGATAAACAAGACAGGAGAGCGATCTGCCCTCGTTCGAAACGGTCGTGACAGCCACCTTTCTTGAACTCAGGTAGGCGGAAGAGCCGAGTGCGTTGCCCCTATGTGTTGGTGTCAGTCAGATACCAGACCAGTAGGTAGCACACGACAATTTCGTGCTGTATCTTGTCATGTGCTGTTCGGATATCGGCAATCAACAACCTGCTTGGCAATAACTTGTGCAAGTCGTTGTGGCCTTCTACTACGTGAGTGTTACACAGATTCATGCAGCTATCACCAAGGGGAAGCATGTTTAAGCAAAAGGATTGAGGATTAGATATCATACACGCGTCCAGAGCCTCTAATAGTCTATATGCTGCTGTAAATGCAAACCGGGCGCCTATGGGGTTGCCGGTCATGGCAGTGGTGATGATGGCTCATATCTGCCCAAAGGCTATATGTTTGTGATAATCCCATCCCCGTGGATCGGATCTATTATCGACTCTTTCCTCTGTCTGCATCGAGTCGCAAACCAGTCACCACTGAATAAACCCGGCTTGACCTCCAAGGTCCCTCAATCAGTATCTCCTGTGCGCCTCCATCCGTGGTTCGTCTCCCAGCTGCAAGTTGCTTCAATGCTATCGCAGGCCTGTAGAACCAGTACTGGTCGAACCGTATCCCGCAACGCCGATTTCCGAAGCAGATGTATTAAACCAGCCAAATAGGCAATAAAATGATGATGATAAACGCAGTCGCACAGTCGTAATATTCGTAACAGTCATCCAGAGTCGTTATACAGTATTTGTTCTTCCCTTCCTGATCCCACACATGAACTCAAGAGTCCAAGAGCAGAACAGTTAAGGAAGTGCAGGTTGGGGACAATACGAGAAGTATTGCTGTGGCTCGGGGTAGTTGATGTCATGATTGCGCCCAGTCCGGTCAGGTATTAGTAAATAAATGTTGTCAAGAAGAATCGCCAGTATCGACAATAGAATCAAGACAAAAAGACCAGACGACGCGTTGTAGGGCCGAGGCAAGCCACCAGACTGGTAACTGGGTAAAGGTTCACGGTCGCTTCGATCCCGGCCCGGTCCTTGAATGAAAATAGAAAGTGCATGCCGGGCCGGCAGAACCTCATTGGGCAGACAAACCCGATAACAAAAAACACAAAGTCACAAGTGCCCGTCATCAAGTAACGGAGGCACTCAACCCTCAATGGGAATGAGCTGGGGCTGCGCAATGGGCACCTCAGCGCTACCTTCGCGGTATTCGTCAAACTCTTGGCGAACCGGAGACATCTGATGAGGAAGAGTGAACCCGGCGTCGAGCGCTGCCTGTACGAGCAAAGAAGCTTCCTTGTACCGGCGGTCCGTGTATTTGTCAAATACTGCGGCATGGTGTAGGTGAGGACGGTCACAGCAATCAATCATCATCGAAACCAAGCTCTTCAACTGACTCCAGGTATAGCCCGAGTAGTAGACATGCTGCTTAGTCTGAATATCATGTTAGCTTTGTTTCGTTAATAACGAAGGTCAAGTGTCCTTACCCAGTCACCCTTCTTGAGAATGAGTCGTGAAAGACAGTGTGCGCCCGCAGCGAGGAAGCTTGGGGGTGAGGCCACGAACCGCTCGTCCATGATGGTCAACTCGAGGAAATACTTGGCGAGAGTGCGAGTTTCCAAGTCGTAGTCATCAGCCTTGCTAACGCGTCGCAGGAAGCTCATGGGTCCAGGCCAGCCCAGCTCGAAGCTCAGCATACTAAGCATAAAGCGCTCGGCCTTGAGAACCTCTTCCGCTGTGTATCCATTGTCGACCATGTAGACAATCTCCCCCAGAGAAGGACAGTTAATCTCTTCGTATTTGGAGGCCACCAAGATCGCGGTTGCCCCGACGAGTTGAAGTTTGCCGATCGACACAATCTTCTGAGAAAGGAAACGGTCGATATAGTTAACGGTCAAGAAGAGAGTTTCGGGCAAAAGGCCAAAACGGTTGTGAACCTGGACAAGCCAATCCATGAGGACGGATCGCATTGACCATTGAATCTCGGTCTGGTTGTCCATGTAATGAGCGTTGGGAAGCATCTTGATCTGAAGGGCAGTGTTAGTGATGAGATCAGGTGCAATGTGAGTATTGTTAACCTACCTCAAGCTCCCGCATATACTCAAAAATCTCGTCGCCATACTCGGCAACCATACTGACATCCCACAACTCCTCTTCCATTTCGTCTGTCGTACGCGTTCGCTCCACCTCCTCGCGAGCGTCTTCGAGTTCACGCTGCACACGCGCTGTTACACGTGGTAGCGGAACAATTTCCGTAGCACCACCAGCAGTCAGATCTCGCGAACGAACTGAGTGCGCCGTTGTGTATGCCTGGTCCTGGTCGTCAAAGTCCTCATCATCTTCATCTTCCCAGCATTCTTCAGGCTCCGACATGGCAGGGATGGGGCCTTCTTCGTAAGAGGGAATGGCAGCCTCTTCCTCAGAAATTTCAGGAAGCTTGGTAGGGAGCTCTTCGTACTCCTCCTTTTGAAGCGCGTCAAGATCGCCACCAGCCTCGATAGGAAGATACATGGAGTCAAGATACGCAGCGTGGTCATAGGGATATTCGGTCTCCTGCAGCTGGAATGCCGCAGGATTTGTGACCTTGTGGCCCATATCGACATCCGACTTTGGCACGACCTTGTCTAGCTGCTTGCTCTGAGTGCGTCGCAGACTAGCTTGCTGCTGTTGAGGTTTGAGCTGAGGCTGGCTCTTATGATGCCTGGGCTGGAGGGAAGGGGCATTCTGGACGGAGGAAGGAGCAGGAGCTTTGGTGACGATGTTGCTGTCCTTCCTGACATACGTCTTCTTGTTCGCGTCAAAGTTCTTGTTTTCGAGGGCATTTCGTGCTGATGCTTGGTTGGCGGGTCTTTGAGCGGGACGAGATAAGGTGTCCCTGTATACGCCGTTCTCCTTGTTTACAGGCGCGCCTATAGGTCCATGGTTGACGCCAGTGGTGGCATAGACCTTGATTGATTTGCCTTCATCACGAATGTATCCGCCTTGCTTGCTGACATTTGTCACATCACCAAACGCTGCTCGTTTCGCAGGGCCACGGAAGCCAGCCGCTGTGGTGGACTTGGCCATGTTGGCTAAATTTCCCGTTGACTTATGTTGATGGTGAAGATGGGGTGCATTCTCGGCGCCGCGCGGTCGAAAAGGCTGCAGAAGTCATTAGCTTATACTCTTTGATAGGCTCTGGTATGCATTGGTATGCAAGGGCGAGGTGGCTGTCAAATTGCGCCAACGGCTACTAAATAAGGGAGGAATAGGCATGGTAACGTACTTTGGCGTCCATCTTGACGTTGTGAAATTGGAGAAAGTGTCAATGAAAGAAGAAATTTGACTAGAAAGAGACGCGACTACAAATGATGGTTGTTTCGAAATTCGCGTACGAATGCTGGAAGGATGTTTTGGTGGTTGATGCCGGCGCGTTGGTCTGTCATGTAAGATGCAGCGTCGTGCAGGTGCAGGTGCAGTTCCGTTCAAGTTTGCCAGTCGACAAGTGGCTTGCAGTGCGTACTTGGGGTCGTTGGTTGAATGGTGTTTGATATCAACTGTTGCGCGCAAAATATGTAAAGCATGAACGATATCAAGCAGTCTCCGGCTCTTGCTAAGAAAGAAGAGCTATCGTGAAGCTTTAAGAACAAACGGTATTTGTTGTTTTTGTTTTTGTTTCTCGGCAGGAACAAAAGAATCAGGCAAAAGCCTTAGGCTGGTGGGTGTTGGTGAGATTAGGGGCCCGGGCTTGCAGGGGGCACATCGAACTGGGAGATTAGTCGTGCTAGAGCTGAGCTGATGCTGTCGAGATCAGCCTAATGGTTAGGTACTAGAGTACACTAGAAGCTCCAGATGGGTTTGACGATAGAGAAGAAATGAAAATGGGAAGGGCACAGAACGAAGACAAATGCGAATGAGGCGATGTTGGAATAATAAAGTAGCCAGTTAGTTCGGTCTGTATGCTAGACATCCATTCTGATCGGTAGCTGTGCAACGGGCAACGGGACAACGATAACGGTGGTGGAAGCTTCATGCCTTGCCAGTGTCGCTAGAAGCTGTGGCTTGATTGGGGGGATGACCCTTGTGGTGCCCACTAAATCCTTGAGATGAGATTTGTTTGTTTATTTATGCTCAGGTACAGCATTATTTTTGGCCATTAGTGCAAGGAGAGTGAGCTCACTAAGCTGGAGGGGGTTTGTCGCACGGACCGTCTAGGGATCTACGCTTCGTTTCTTCCTGTCGTCACGGCGATGGCGGCTGTTTGAACGTCCCCTCGAAGCTAAACCACTTTTAGCCGCGATTTGTCTTATCGGTCTTATCTCAACTTGCGTCGCGTCTCACTCCAAGAGCATTCCATGACCTTGACGTCGTTACAAAACTCCATGAGACATATCCTGAGGATCCTGTGGCATTAAAATTATCTCATGTCTGCGCTTAGCATATCAGCTCGTTTTGAATCCGCCATCAAGGGCCTTTGTTGAGTAATCTATCTTTGTTGATGCCAATTTCTTCCTTATCGTTACCGCGTTTTATCAGATAGCTCAACTCACGTGCGAGCCGCGATTTCACGTGATCTTGTCTGGACTCAAAGTCAACTCCATCTCTACAGTTCGCAATATACGTACTGAGTTCGCAATGCTGCTGCGAGACATCAGGAGTCACTTTAGCGACATGGATCCTCTCCGTGGCGCTTTCCGAACTCGCCGAGACATTTCTTAGACTTGCGCCGCTGCCCAAACCTTCCCTCGAATCGAATTGCGCTCGTTATGAAGAAGAACACCAGAATGCGATCAAGTCGCATATGCCAGTTTCGGATCGAAATAAATACCAAAATATGCGACTACGTACAATATGCCCTATCCATGCGGCAAGTCCTACGGTTAAGCAAGATATAAATATAATCAAAAAGGGGTCCGATGAAATTATGTGAATCATGCTGTTTTACCATCATGCGATTGCCTCCATCATCACCCCTCATCAGCAAGACAAGCCGCCACGCAAGCTGCACTAAGACCAATTGTACGCCACCATTTCTGACTTCCCGCGCCATACCATACTATAGCATCATCAGAACAAATCTGCGACAGTTTCTTGAATGACGATGGAGTCTCTGGATGACATATGTACTTGAAGGATATTGGCGACCAACCCCTATGGGCACGGATCGCTTTAATTGAGCCAATTTAGCTACAGCATAAGCAGCTCAGCTTCATACTCGAAGCGCACAATTTTAGAGGGATGGTCTCAAAGAGGTGCGACAGGTCGGGAGACTCATGAGTTTGCGACTTTATGTCGCATCAAATCCCGAGTGCGAAAGTGGCAGGTTTCAACGTCCCTTGATGGCCAAACAACGTTATTACCGCCGTCGTTTAATATTAAAACGTATCACTGTTTACCAGACGATTCAAAATATGCATATATGGTTTATTATATTAGAAATACTGTTGCGACTCAGTCAATTACGATTTTGCGCAACACATTTCGCAATACCCTTTTGTGCGACAGAATTCGCACGGGATTCAACGGGTGCCAATAGCGGCCAACTAAATGGTTGAGATGCATCATTTTCTTTTAAGGTACGCACACATGCACCGAAATCTAGCGACCGCCACATGCCAGACAAATGAATTGAATGGGTCGTGACGAGGGATGAGGCAATAATTAAAGCCAACACAGATCGGGCGCAGTTTTACCAAATGGTCTAGGCTACTGATAAATTTCTGGCAGGTCAATTATAAGTACCGAACCTCGTCACATTCTTAACTGATAAATTGGACGATACACAGGCAGATACGAGCAAGGGTACTTTAATCAGTCAATAATACACACACCGTATCTTTTATTTTTGTGCGCCGCGCCTCTGAACATGACAATGACAGGTGATGAATGAATTGAATCGCAAAATCAGGCAAATAGGCAGACAAGTCATGCGTGAGCTATAGTACGGATAGTATTATTGTTGTCTATTTCCCTTGTTACAGATGGTCCCAGCGGCCAAGTCTCATGGAAGATAAATCCGCGAGGGATGGAGCGAGACATTAGGCCAGGCTCAATCTCACACACTGGGTTGGGGCTGGGCTGCGACGAGCTCTGATTCGATCGATGGATATTGCCATTGTCGCATCTTGTTTTTTGTTGTTGACCATTTTTTTGCGCCAGCGCATTCAGACGTGGATAACCTAGGGCGGGGCGGTGACAGCGTGCACGCAAGCGTCATGCTTGATGGACGATGGGCGCATCGCATGCTTCGCTCTAATGTAACCCTGTACAGATACCTAGGTAGAGAGACAGACAGCTATAGAGCTGGAGGGGGGAAAGAGAGAGAGAGAGAGGGTATATTGTGAGAGGCGCATCATGTTCTCGATCAGCGCGATACCAATGCGATAACTGCTCACACAAGGGGCGCACAATTTGGGCTCCAGCTTGCGGTAGATAGATCGGTTCAACAGGCAGCGTGAACAGAGCGCATTGCCGTTGCGCAATTCTGAATCGCATCGTGTGGCAAGGGTCTGCTTGGCCCCGTAGGGAATATGCACGGTATAGGTAGAGGTAGACTAAAGTTAGTCAGTCATGGGTCCTTGAGGGTCCTCAGATTCGAATCCAATGCTAGTTTTACTTGGTTGAGGAGAATATGCATGGCCTGCCAATGCTATACCCTTTGGTCTTTGGGCCAGTATTTTACTCAAGGCAAGGGTCCACAGCCTCGAGTCCATGAATATCTGCCTACAGGTCGCAAGGGTAGGTAAACAAAAGAGCATCTAAACAACACGCTCAAGCGAATTCGAATCTCTGTCAGGCGGCCATTACAGTAGTTAGCCACCAAGTACAGTATGGACCGATCCCATCCATCCATCATCCATGGCATCATACCATACCATACCATCCACATTCACGCTGTGCGCGTATCTGGCCCCGTGCTGAAACAAAACAAGCCTGAACGTGTGGCCAAGGTCCAATCCAAGATGCCATTTACGAACTGCATCGTGCGCGATGAGCGAATCATTGCGACCGCTGCCTGAACCGTTCAATATGAAACCCCATTGAGCTTTATCCCCCAGCTGCGGAGGGAAATTGATCGCCCGGGTCAAGGCGCTGCGACGAGGGTTATCATGACACGGACAATTGGCTATTGTGAATCGCAAAGATATTTGACATCATTCAGCGGGCATAGAGCAGGCGCATTCTTCAAGATCTGTATTTGTACTCTTCGCGCGAGTGGTGAATTGTCTCTCTCTGCAAGCGCTTTCAAAGTGTGCGCCTAGCAGTTGAGGCTGGCTAGAGTTTTGACGCTTGGGTTTTATTGTCTCGGAATCATTCGCAAGCTAAGCGCATTATCCCTCGACTCCAAGTAATGGATACGCAAGATGGAAATGATCTGGCGCAATTCAACACAGCACTCGCTAACTTGCGGTCATAACATGAGGCGACGTTCTAATAGCGTTGTTGGCTCCAATTAGCAACAAGAGCGCATTTGATCCCTTAGATGAGCTACCAACATTCATATGTTCATCATTGACAAGGTGTAGTGCCATGATCAATATCGCCACAAAGGGGTTTTCCTCTGTGCCAGTATCTCGAGTAAGGCAGGACGTGAAAGGCTTCTTTGCTTAACTTTCACAAGACGGTAGAACACTTATCATAAATTCTATACGATTTATTATTATCTTCCTTCATGTCCCTGAAGCTCCTCATCAACCATAGACAAAAGTCGTGGTGCTCACCGTGTGTCAAGCTTATTCGACACATGATCATCCTAGACAGGTCCCTAGCTTGGTTGACCATGCCATCGAGTGCGATTGGCTGTCAATGATCTCCTGCAACCATCAACTCAGACATCTTTGAGCCGTTGAATCGACAGCTCTCCGCTCTACAATTGTGCGCTGGTTGGGAGAATGAACAGCTCGCTGCTTTTGAGTATGTCCTTTTACTGTGTCTTGTAATCTACAATTGGGTTTACAAGGCGCAAACTTGTCAAATCTATACTGAGAGAGATCCATTGATTCATGATTGACAACATGCGCAAGAGTTCCGAGTCTGTCACAAGCCCTGAGCAAGGTTGCACTGAACCCTGGATAAGCTCTGCACGTTCCCATTGGGGCGCGGAAGAGGGATTGAGTGTGTGCGTTTGTGCGCTCGATAGCAGCCCAGCTCAACAAGCGATGTCGCCGAGCATATTCTACAGTATGACCGACCATACATAGACACACACACAGAGACATATTCTATCTATACCTACGTTAGTCTCTTGGTCACTCGTCAGGTTAGCGGGAACCACCGCAGCTGTCGTTGTTCGTTGTCTCCTCTTCCTAGCCTGCCCAACCACATTTAAATTGGATTGGAGGTGAGGGTCGTTCAAACAGTCACAAACTCACACGAGACCACTGACAAGTGAAGTGTCAGAAGGGGCCCGGATAGAGAGGGGCTGGGCTGGGCTGAGGATTTATTTTCCATTGGGGACGTGGCCATGGATGTTGGTCGCTGTTTGCCAGCGCCTAGCCCAATTTTGGAGCAATGGGTATGTAGCTAGCAGCGGATGGATCGCGACTGGCCGATGAGAGTCTAGAGATAAGTGGTAGAGTGGATGGGCAGCAGAGCAGTCAGTCGAGTTGAAGGTTAGTACTGTAGGTTCGGAAGGGAAAGGAAGCGGAAGCCAAGTCAAGGTTCCAAGGCTCCGCTGAAATGGAGGACCCATGGGATGTCTGTCCGTCATGGTGTCCGGCAAGATGGAGCCCCAGAATCAATCTTGAAGAATACGCGACAGGCCGGCAGTAGATGGCATGGTGAACAGAGACAGACATAGGCGCATTGCTTCTGGTTTGCTACTTAGCCTGTTCCTGAACCCTACGGTCCAACGTGGCGTCTTGCGACAAGCTTAGAGTGAGATATTGGCCTTCACGTAGGGCTCATCATCGCTGTTTAAAGTATGCGCCTTGCTTTGCTACTGGGGATCGGCGTCTGGCAGCCCCCAGGTCCTTGCAGCCTCTTTTGATAGTTGGCCCGCACGAGTTTCAAAGGCCAGGAGCATCAGGAGATGAGACCCAGATACAGAGTTGAGATGATTATTATTCATCTCTTTAAGCGACTGCCTTTATATGGAAATAAGATGGAACAATATTAGTGTTGACATTGCGCGCAAAAGACGGTTGACAGAACACTTTTTCGATTTGCGCTGCGCAATGCACCGCCGCATCCGCTTTTCTAGGTTCTAGTTTCGTTCGCGCGGGACGGGAGGAGAACCTACCTACCCAAGGTAAGCAATCGAGAATGCGCCTTGACTTTCTTCCCCTGAAGTGAGTCGCAGCCATCGTCCAAAGCAAAGATCAAGTATCCGTACCTCAGCATAGTCTATTCAAGATATTGGACAATCTGTTCAAAATGATTCACTACATTAGTACCGAAATTAGGGGGACGTCATAGCAGTTCCTTGAATAGATGTTCGGGTTCATCGGCGCGGTACCACAATGGATGGGTCCTCACCGAATGGAAGCACAATGGATGGGATGGGATGGGATGGATATTCAGGGCAAGCCGTCCAACCAGCCCTGGCCCAATTTCAGCGCGGGCAAGCCATGGATGCCGTGCTGGGTCTGGGTCCAGGTCACTGTAATTACAGGCTTATTAGTGATGTCGTGGTTCCTCCAGCGGTCTGTCAACCCAGTTTTCAGGCTGCTTCAGGGAACTCTAACACTGAAGTCCCCTGATACAAGCGGACGGGACTCTCAACCAGGTCCTCATCGGTAGCGACAAAATCCAAGAACCTCTCGTCTCGTCTAGCTCCTCTTTTCCTCATGCACATCCTCTTGCCGACTGTTCAACGCCGCCACAAGCATCCCAACACGGATCAAGACGTCTCTGGTGAGTCCCATCGCTTTTACTATCATGCGCGATCCCCATCGAGGCCCAATTTCGAGGCCCTGCATCTCCCCTCTTCTGTCCTGAGTCCCCAGCTCCATGACCGCTCTGCTTCGTCCGTCGTCCCCGTCCCAGAAGCGCCAGACAGACCCGACACTCGACTCGCCCGTTCTCCGCAAACACCACTCTTCATCACCATCTAAACCGTTCTTCAGGTCATCTAGCCACTTCTCTGTTGCTGACTTGCTTCGAAACAAACAGCACATACTCCAATACGCCATCGCCATCGTTTCAAAGAGAACCCTCCACCGTCCGTCGTCGTCATACGCACCGCCCTCAAGCCCTGAGACCACACAGACACACACAAACGAGACTCGGCGCTTACCGCTGCCCTGTATGGTGATTGCTTCTTGAATCTTCATCATTCCTACTTCGATCACGTCTCTATACATTCGCTTCGCCTTTGCTTTGGTCATTGGCAGTTGCTTCTAGTACTGAGCGTACTGTTGAGCGATCCTGCCGTGAACAGGGCCGGGCCCAGTCTATCTAAGGCAAAGCCCGCAACCACCACATCCCAACACATATTCCAACTTCATCATCTATCTACCTCGTCCATCTCCATCGACACATTACAAAACTTCTGAATTTCACACAATGGCTTCCATGTCGCCGCTCAACACCGCTTTCGGTGCTTCGGGGGCGTCCTCGAACGGTGGAAGTGTGTCCCCTCAGCAGACAGTGACTCCAAAGAACGTCGCATTCGAGCTTTTGTTCCCCGATTCTCCCCAATGCCGTGCGCGCTTGCCCATGCGAGTGCAAATATATCCTCATGATACTACCGACTCGATTGTTACGACCGTAAAGAACTTTTACGGTTTGTACTCGGGCCCCACCGGATCAAAGGGTGTCAGTTTTGAGGACAATGAGGGAAACACCTTGATTGCCCGATACGAGAACTTCCGAGACCGTATGGTAGTATACGTCAGGGTTATAGAGGAACCTCCGGCGAACCCATCCGCATATGCTCCTCATTCCTACCACAATCCTCCTGTTGGCGGTCACCCTTACTATAGCGATAATGCCTATCCTGCTCCCCAAGCCTCGCGCTTTGCACAGGAAATGTCTAGACCCAGCTCTCGTTCATCGCGGCGGCGAAGCCCTTCCCCAAATACTGCTCGGGGCCGAAGAAGCGCTTCTGCCAGCACAAATGGCAAGAAGGGTCGTTCACGGTCTTCCAAGACTCGCGCTTCAGCCTCTCGAAGCCATACCGAACTATATAGCGACAGCATTACTGGTTACAGCAGCAATGATGAGCATGGCTCGACCTCCGGAAAGAACAAGGATCAACTTCCTACTACTGATATAAGTGTTGAGAATATTGTTGAAGGTGGTCGTCGCAAGAGAGCCAAGTTTGAAAGCTCGGTAAGTGGAGACCGCCATTTTGACAAGGCGGGCTCACAGAGACTGACAACGTCGGGCTACAGGAATTGCCCTTGTTCGCACCACCTCAGATGCCAGCAGCAACCTCGAACCCTTCCGTGTCTCCCGCTCGCCGTGCTGAACCTCATCGCCCCGCGATGCCCTTCGTGCAGCCTCATCAAAACCCCTTCACGAACCCCCCTCGCCCTATGCAGTCGCCGCAAGGCTATGGTAATGGTATGACACATCCAAGCCTTTACTCAACACCGGGACCCGACGCTCGTCGCAACCGAAATAGTGGCGGATATACCAGCAGCGCAATGGGAATCCTTCCTACCCCCGACCCCACCGTGGGCAGCTGCGTGTCTGAAGAGGATAAGGATGTCGCCATGCAGCTAATGCGACTTGGTGACATGTCCAACATCTCTCACGGCCGAACCTCCGCATCTACACTCGACGAAACATTTAGTGGCATAGCTGATGCGGCTTCTTCCACCGGGGCTACCAGTGATGGTGATAGTGAGAGTGAGGCAGGGTTGCCTCCTCCTCGTCGCCAGAAGCTTGATTTCACGAGTACTGGCGAAAAGGTCTTTCGGACTACTGAGTCACACTTCATGCCACCTCCTGATAGTGCCGAAGTTAGTGGCGATGATGCTGACTACGAGGACGGAGCTGATGATTCTCTTCTCTCCAATGGCAAGAGCAAGCCTGCCAAGACCATGAAGGCACCTGCAAAGCACAAGAGTTCTTCCTTTATTTCCAAGACATCTGCAAACAAGGCCTCCAAGGCTGTGCGCCCTGTCAATGGCACTAAGGGTAAGAAGCTGCCCCCTGTGCCTAGCGGCCCAATGTCGCCCGCTTCAATGCCCCCTTCACGAAAGCAGTCAGTGGCTTCCACCGGACAGACTCCTCTTGTCCCTGGTGAGGACGACCAACCCGACCTGTCTACCAAGCCCCGTTGCCAGCGCTGCAGGAAGAGCAAGAAGGGCTGTGATCGTCAACGACCTTGCGGACGTTGTCGCGATGCTGGCTTGACGGCCGATCAATGCATTAGTGAGGACGAGGGCAACGGCCGAAAGGGTCGATACGGTCGTCACATGGGAGTGCCCATCAAGAAGGATGAGGTTCCCGCCGTTGCTCAGCCTGCGCTATTACCTGCCGCGCCTATTGCCGCCGCGGCTATGACGCTCGACAAGTCTAAGAAGCGCAAACGGTAGACGCCACCTGTTTCGTGTGCGTATAGGGTTTCGATCCAGTAGCATATACTGGTCTTGATCATAAAACACGCATTGCCGGATCCTTACGGCATTTTGTACACTACCTTCACTGGCGCAGTCGATGACATGTCGTATGTCTCAATCGTTCGGCACCAATGGCTTGTAAAAGTCTTGCAGTGGATTTTAACAGCTCGGTATCAGACCGACAGCACATTCAATGCTTTCCTTTTTTATCTCTTCCCTGATTCTTCTGTCTTGCAGGCGGTAGGGCGGCACTTATGATTGTTACTCGGGAGGACGTAATAACGACGGTCAGTTGACCATTACACTCCTTATACGGCGTTCGGAAGAAAGATGTGGGATTTGTCGATTTTTTTACTATTGCATCCTTTTCTTCGGATTCAACATGGCTCTTATTAGCTTCGGCTGCAAACGAGGCTAACTGTCAGCCCCTTTGGCCAGCCTCGGGTTGTCTGTCAAAGAGTTGTGAGAAAATAACGGGAGGCACGGGAAGGGTAAAAGGGGCGCGCGGATTGGAAAATCTCCCAGAGGCTAGAAGGGCAGCGAGCAAATGCATATGGATGGTTTAACGTGTGTCTATGTGATCGCGCACAACGCGGAACTGGTGACAAAATAGGAGGCCCGACTAGATGTTCAAGGATTTGTCCACCAACAGCACAAACAGACCGGACTGAGTTGGCAGCAGGTATTGTTTATGACTTGTTTCCCTGTTCTGTAACTTTTCTATATCTTTGTTGTACTTCACATCAATACAACATACTCGATGTTAACTAGATGGCTCAATACGGGTGACTGTTAAGTGTGTGACGACGGGAGAATATGTAAGCCGCAACAATGCGCCTGCGACATAAATTCTCAAGAGCCAAAAGGGGTACATTTCAAGGTTAGCGACCACTTTTTCCTTGTTTTGAAACCGCGAGAATGTCGTGGTTGTAAATTGGCAGAAGTTCGTGTCGCATAGGGCAGTTTGCGCTGTCGCAAAATCCGAAACCTCGGAACAGCCCGCCGACGGGACCGGGCCGACGAATCACCCGCGCAAACTTTACAACACCGTCGCACTCTCGTAGCAATTGTCGCTTGATCCTTTTCTTGTTGTATTTTCTTTTCCTGGCTTGATATTTTGTAATACTGAATGACAACGTTGTAGTTTGACCTACACCCTTACCGCAAATCTGATCTTCCCCCACCACCACAACTTGTACTAGCGTGCCGTTCCAGCTCCACTCTTTACCGATGCGGAGCTGATAGAGTAACCGATTGGCTGGTAAGCCTTGGAGCATCTGTCACGTGATGAACTTACATCATCCTCTTCCTTTACCGCTGTTCTTGTTTACCCCTCCATCGCGAGCGCGGGGTAATTTTTTCACTTTTTCACCTTTTTTTTTCCGAGTCTGAATCAGGAAATGAAAAATGGTAGTAGACAAAAAGGAACGACCAATTTTATTGAACTATTAGATCAGTGCGGTTTAGCTTGTGTTCAGATTTTGAACTATGCGGGTAGAACCGTCTCGACGATACTAGATGCTGACCCCATTGTCGCAAAGTCAGGTCGGATTCACGAATTGAGCTGAGTTGTCATGATAGTGCGACCTGTGCGCAATCATAACAGGACTCACCGGAAATCCATCGCGAAACTCTTTACGGGTCACGCAAGTTCTGCACCGTTATTTATGGTGTTTATTCTTTATCGGGCGCCCGGCCGCGGCCACCCGTGCGATCGTGTCCAACGTCTTCCATTGGCCCCACGTGTTTTATAAACCGGACTTCCGTCTCCGGGGATAAGTGCCGCCGGCCATCGGAGCGGGGCTCGGATGAGAAACGGCTCGTCGGTGGTGGGTGGGTCTGCCGATTGAACTTACCCTGGAGATAAACATGACTGATATCTTCGGCTTCAAATTTACTTGAATTATTCAGTAGGCAGCGACAATTGACCGGTAATATATAGACATTATTACTAGGTATACTGCACTATGTTATATTGGTTGATTTCCTGTAATATTGGCTAGCTGTGTTGGTACACAATTATGTAGGCCATATCTCTTCCTTTCATGCATCTGCTAAGAACTCCTGTCGATATTACTACCATCAGCCTAAATGTCCACACGTTGTGCGACAACCAACAAGCCATTCGGGTCTATCTTATCCCCATCATACAAGTGAAGGGCGTGGTAGCTATTTCCTTTGTAACCCCATGATTTAGCGACGAATGATCGGGAAAAACAATGACTATCTATGCTAGAACCGACCAGCCGACCCCAGCGATTGTGGGGCGCGATATCGGCAAGCGAACTATAGAAGAGTGCGCCCTTCGAAGAACAACAACCATTGACTCAATGATGAGGCAAACATCGCAGCCGCAGGAAGCTGGTTATTGCTGTGTATATAGCTGTCGGGTATCTTGGAAATCATGCAACTGATACAATACTATACATCGACAAATTGCCATACCTCCTTCTCTTGTGTCTAGTACATGTCTCGGTATACCTTACTTCACCGTATCAGCAATGTTTGGCAAAGACATAGAGAAGACGCCTAACCGCAGGCCGTCATCGCCATCCACTTCCAATAACGTACCAGAGGACCCTCAGATCCTTCATCCCACGATATCCAACACGAACGCCCCTCCTCCAGTCTTTGATCCAGATACCTTCAATCCACCGGACGGCGGGTTTCGAGCATGGTCACAAGTCTTTGCTGTTGTCCTCATCAATGGCCTGGCCTGGGGCTACCCTGCTTCATTCGGTGTTTACCAGCTGCATTATGAGGAGTCTCTCGGCCTACCGTCATCGCAAATCTCGTGGATTGGTTCTTGCCAGACTTTCTTAACTTTCGCTTTCTGCGCCCCGGCCGGTCGTCTTGCCGATGCTGGATACACAAGAGAGACAGTCGCTCTTGGAAGCTTCTTGGCTATTCTCGGGACCTTTATGACAAGTCTGTGCAAGCAGTACTGGCAGATATTCATCGCCCAGGGTGTCTGCACAGGCATTGGCCTTTCTCTGCTCTTCATGCCCGCTGTAACCGTCTTGAGTTCGTATTTCAAAGCAAAGAAAGCCTTTGCTCTCGCGTTAGGGGCTACAGGTACTGGTCTGGGAGCCATCATCTTCCCTGCCACCTTGCAATATCTTATTCCGCAAATTGGATTCCCGTGGGCTGTTAGATGTGCTGCTTTCGTTGCCCTCTTTATGATCGTTATTGCCAATCTCATGTTGAAGCCATATCTTCCCCCAAGGAAAACAGGTCCTTTGATGGAATGGGAGGCGTTCAAGGAACTCCCCTTCCTCTTGTTTGTTCTCGGTGCCTTTTTGAACTTTTATGCTTTGTACTTTGGTTTCTTTTATGTGAGTTACTCCATCGACCTCCGTTCCTGTAGCTAACGTAGCACCAAGATCAATGTTTATGCGCGGAACGTGATAGGGTTCACATCTGTTGAAGCTGTCAGCCTGCTGCTCATCCTCAACGCCATGAGTATTCCTGCACGCCCTATAATGGGATACCTCGCAGATAACATCCTAGGACCTATCAACACGTTCATAGTTGGTATCGTTGCGCTCAGCATCATGGTATATTGCTGGATAGGCGTCAAAACTGCTGCAGGCATGTATGTGTTTTGTGTGTTCTTTGGATTCGCGAATGGTGCATGTCAAGCGACGTTCGTCGGAGCAAATGCCAGCTTGACAAAGGTTCGTGGTACCATATTTCAGAAGCTAAGAACAGTGCTGACGTCCCCAGGACCCTCGGAAGATGGGAACTCGCTTCGGTATGGTTCAAACAATTTCTGCCTTTGCTAGTCTTGCAGGACCACCAACTGCAGGCGCCATCCTCGATGCTTCCAACGGGAACTTTACTTATGCGCAGATTTGGGGTGGTACCGTCTTCTTGCTCGCTGCCATAATAATTATGGGGTCACGGATTGCATCGACCGGGTGGGTTTTATTGAAAAAGAAATAAGCAAACCGGAGTACTGGAGTGTACCTGGCCATATCGGGCGCGTTGAATATCACAACGAAATGGTGGAGAGACATACCTGATTTCAGCAACAGTGGAGATCGTAATGTTTAAATTTGAAATGTTTCATGTATACTATTCTTTGATTATATCAGGTCATAGTTGGTATCGGGAGACAGGTGATATCTGGTTTCCCAAACAGGAGGGGAAACTTACCTAGTTCTTTTTGACATACCGGGTTAAGGCCGCATGGGTTAGTAGTTATTTAAGTATAAGATTGTTAAGGCAGGTATCCGTTATTAGGCTTTATGTAGATAGTAGTATCTGGAACATAGATAAAAGTTTAATATATTAACTGGCATTGGGCATTAATGCCGATTGCCTTATAAAAAGAAAACCTTACTATGTTACGTTTGCAGAGAACCTCGATCTTGGAGTATCGGGCATTAGTACCTATATCAAGTGTACACTTATTGTACCCTGCACAATTGGTGAAGAGTGCTGATAACTAGTCGGGCGATTTGACTGCCGTCTTGCCACACAAAGTCGTGCTCGCCTCTCAAATCCTTATTGACCTCTAGGTTGACTCCCTGTTTTGTCAACAAGGTCGCCATATTGTCAATCTCGGGCTCATCGATGAGACCGTCCTCATGAGACCAGGCAAGCAGAACTAGTTTCCCATTTGCCCATGTGTCTTTAAAGCTTGAACCAAACTTAGCCGGCGAGGCCTTTTCCCAGCCTGACTTGTCCTCGCCGAATGCGGATCCAATAAAACCAGCATATCCGCCGTTGTATCTATCGTTGAGTCCAACTAGATCGTAGATACCTGACACTCCAATGATCGCAGAAGGCAAGGGTGCCTTGGGGTGAGATGGAAGAATATCGACACTCATCAAAAGTTGCATTGCAAGGGTTGCGCCTGCGGAATGACCGACCAGGATGTAATTGTCCGACAGCCCATACTTGCCTTTTACGTAATTCAGGGACGACCAGACATCTTCTAGATGATCTGGGTGCTTTGCGGTGGCTGATTCTTGGGGAAACTCTGGATGAGGAGACAGTCGGTAGTCGATACTGATGAAGCCGGCAATATCCAAAGTCGCAACAGCACCTGAGATGACGATGTGCTTTACGCTCGCAATGAAATCGTTCTCATTGTTACGAGGATCACGCCAGCCGCCACCGTGGATGAAGCTGTACAGCTGTTAGTGACAATGGGAAGCTAATGAGGTTCGAGACGAGGAAGCCATTACACCACCCAGTAGCCTGCTTTTTGATCGGAGCGATTAGAGAAGCGCCAAACACCTAGCTTCTGGCGGCTATGACTCCCGTATTGGTGAGACGCGTAAGTGAGTCCGAGGGACACATCTCCGGCAATATCGGCCATCTTGTTTCTCTTTAATGGGCGACTTCAAACCACCAGCGCTATGACCTGGATGATGATTCTGGTCGGAAGGGGGTTGTCGTTTTTCGCGCAGGATTGGTAGGGATTGGGTTATTAATTGCGAGAAAGTTGGTTCGAGACGTTCGTTCCTTCGACAGCTTCTATAGCCAAAAGTCAACTTAAATTAGGATTGGATGATGTACGGTCCAGACTTTGTCTTCAATAGACTAGTGCTGCCCGAATAAGGTGAGGGGTCCGACTGTAAGTTGATCGGAACTTTGAAACCTGGTATCGTCCAATCGGGCGCACCTTTTAATTTATCGGGGCTAGGTAGTTCAACTGGGTACTGACTGCTACGCGATCGATCTTTGACAGCAGATACTACCTTGGGTAAGGTAGTTGATATTGATAGTTGACAGTCCCTTGACAGCTGGAGGCGCATTGTAAGGTAGGCAAGGTACCTCTAGGTAGGTACCTGTAGGTAATGCTTCTTGCGCAATCTGCAAGGTGGGAAGGAGCATCCTGAACAGTTGACTTATTAACGACGGGAATCATGATAGGCAGGCAAGGAACCGAAACCACGGGTGAGTACCTTCCGCAGTTTCGTTCTTTCCGTTTCCCCGTCAATTTTGTACAAAACCAACCAACTCAACTCTCTTGAATATCCTATCTAGTCTTTAATACCAAAGGACAGAGGCTATCGATAAGCGAGACTATTTCCCGGCTAGTCTTGCGATGGGCCATTGAACCGGAGGATCATATTGCACAAGGATCATTCTGGCAGAATGGAAGGAAACGGGGGATTGCCCGTTAACTCAACCACAATTTACGTACACACTGTACAAGCATTCTTTGGCGTCCATCGTCTCACTTCAACAAACTTACACGAAAGCCCGTTAAGCTACGGCACGTGGGGCACCGGTTTGCAGTACAACGGGGGCTGCACCTGTCTGTCTGTATAAGGAAACTGACCACGCTGCGACAAGCAAAATCAGCGAAAGAATCTGGCTCGGCGCACAAAGCAAAGTGCTACGAATCTTCACAGTTTCAACACTCCCTACCTAGAGTATGCCAATCCTCACCCGTTGTCCGCATTTGAACATGAACATGAACAGGGGCTTCCCAGTTGTCAGGCATGTTCGGAAGCGAGGCGGATCAATGATTGTCATGCCCCTGTTCTGTCGGATTCTTCAATGTTACCCTCTTCCCGACGGTAGTCTCTAAATCACCGGTACCTAGTGCGCCTATGGCGAGCCATCAGCCCAAAGAATATTGAAACGAGCAAGTGTCCCCAGTATCAGACCCAACAGGTGATCGATCATAAGCTGAGCTGAGCGATTGCTCAAAAACAAAGACACCTACCTACATTGTTTTCTCAAACAATTTTCTCGAAGCTTTCTTGGCGGCTCGATAACAGGGATACACAAATGGGCGTTCCTAGAGCTGACACTGAAACAACGGTTGAGCCAAAGCCGTGCCATGTGCGGATCAAAAGTGCTCTACCATATATTCGGCTTCGTATCATCGGCAAAGCAACTGGGAAAGGTCTAGCAACTGGTAAACTATCATGGGTATTGTTCAAAGATCTGCAATATCTGTCTTGGCCCCTCTAGTCCAAGTTGGTCCTCGAAACTTGATCTAACTTTGCTGGGGAAATTTTGCGATCAACTGCCTTAGCTACTTGCTGTCGCATGATTTTCACGGACTGTTCAGTATTATCCACGGGCCGTTGGTGATATGCTTTGGTGCTGACCAATTGAGTTGGTTGACACGAGAACCTTTATCAAGTCTTAACTGTAAGTATTCAGAACTCCGAGCTATAGCGCCTGGCTAAGACAAGGCAATTGCTGGTGGCTTTAAACCACCACTCAGGGTTCCTTTCCCAAAAAAAGCGCATTCGTGCTTGTTTGACTTCAGTCAACATCCAACGTTGTACTGCAACCACGGGTTTGTTATCCAAATGCGCTTCTCAGCATTCCAAAAAATCATAACTTGCATGGCACAAGATCGTACATTGCGATGCTGATGCTTGTCTTTTACAGACTGACGGCATTGCCTTCCCAAATGACCCGGCAACGCTCTCTCTGCCTTCCTGACCCAGACATATTGCCAAACGAGGTTCTGACAGATCCGTCGCTTTCGTCAAACCGAGAAAGGAGTACATGGATGATAAATCAGGGAAGCAGTCTCGCTTCCAGCTAACCCCGGCTCTTGAAGAACGCTAGAAACATGGCGCAAAAGGCTTCGGATATCTAAGGTGACAAGGTGCCAGGGGTACCCTGACGACGTCAGCTTCACACCCTCTCTGTCTCTCTCTTTCAGCCGGAGGCGCACCGGGTACCTTGCATCCTCACGTATTACTTCCATACACCATGTATATCAGCTTCAATTTGACACCCCCAGTGGCGGGTTGTGCGCTGAAGACCCTAGCCTGCATATGATCAGATCCGCCATGCCGGTTGGGTGCAATATCAGGCGTGTGATTCACTGGTGTCTCTTGCAGCTGCAAGATATATTTCACTGTAGTCCCCCCCGCCGACTTACCTTGATATTAGCCATGAACCGCCTCTGACCCTTTCCAATACTCTGCGCACTCTCCCTAATATTCCTTGACATTTAAAAAGTAGGCCATGCCAGTCATTCGTGACGCTGGAGTGCCATGGCTACTAACGAGCATATCGACCTGGATGAAGAGAATGGAACCACGTTGGTTGCAACATCAATAACCCTCTTGACCCTAAGCTGGATCTCAGTCGGGCTGCGTACCTACACGAGAGTTTTGTTGATGAAGGGCCAACAACTTGACGACTGGCTCATGCTTGTTGCACAGGTACGTTGTTTACTCACCCTTTCCATCAAACAAAACTTACCAGGTAATAGATCATCTTCACCATATCTTGTGCTTTCATCTTAAAAGGTGTCAGGGAAGGAATAGGAAAACACAACGATGCTATTCTACACGACGAGACCAAAGTGCGGGCATTGATGGTAAGTATCGCCGTCATGGCACCAATATTTGGGTCGATAGCTCATATTGTATTTATTAGTGGCAGGCTTTAGCGACCGCAACATATGTTCTGGATATGATGTTCATCAAGCTCAGCATTGGCGTCTTCTTACTACGGCTCAGTGTCAAGAAGGTTTACAACTGGATAATTTGGACCAGCCTAGCTATTATCACCATCTGGAGTCTTGTCCTCTGGTTCTGGAACCTTTTTCAATGCCGTCCGGTACAGATGCAGTGGGATTTTCGCATCAAAGACGGTACTTGTGTATCTGCGCATCAGATTGTTTCTGCTGCCTATGCGATAAGCGTTATGACGGTTATCTCTGACTGGCTCTATGTAAGTGAAGCTTATCACCATCCATTTGGCTTGTGCTGATCTTTCCTAACAGGCGCTTCTACCCATCCCAATGCTATGGTCGGTAAAGATGACAAAACAAGCCAAAGCAACTGTCATCGTTATTCTGGGATTGGGAATATTGTAAGTTGACCCCGACCTTCTTTCCAGACCTACTCCTAACGAAGTATCCAGTGCAAGTGTAGCGACCCTGGTGCGTCTGCGTTTCCTTTCTGACCTTACTGACACTGAGGATATTCTATGTGAGTAATTCGACTGATCTTTCGCTTCCAGCTGACATTTGTTAAGTTGCTGGTACCGATGCAATGGTTTGGACCCTGATAGAACCAGGTGTTGCTATCATTGCATCCAGTCTAGCTACTATTCGACCACTGCTACGCACTATGAAGATCAGGGGCTTCGAGTCTTCCGATCAGACTTACGGTACAGGGCACTCAGCTGCTGCCAGAACCAACCCAAGCCGCCATAAATCTGGAGTCACGGTCATGCCAGGCTTCGGCCCAAATGATGTCTCGCTGAACAACGTCTCATCCCATAACCACGATCCATCCTATCCTGACGATATCCATGTTTTACCTCCTCTCCGACCCGTTGATATTCCTCTTTCACCTGGAAAAGGTAGCCTTGCTAAAAGCGAGATCCTGGTGATACAAGACAACGCATCGCCCCCACGAACACCACCAGAAACCGAAATGTATCGTTCTCCGTCTGGCTCCTATGACCAGATCCATGACCTCGAAGCGCAGAGCCAAGACCTCGATCGCAACAACAATGGGGGAAGAAGGAGATGAATGTATTCATAATATGTTGCCCCACTAAAGACGGTAGGGCCGTATATATGTCGACTCCCTTCTCCTTGTTCATTCGACCTTTTTACAGGGGATTCCTTCTAGGCAAAGGAAATAATGGCGGTTAAAGGCGTTAGGAAAGGGACTCAAAGGTAACGGGCTCAACTGCTTTTTTTTTTTTTTTAATTTTTTACGGCTTGGCATTTGCGAGGGGCCGGTATCATGAAGCTTGAGGCCAATTGGGGTTACAAGGCTTGGAGCGTGGCGCACGGCGCATTTTGAAAACAATTGCATACTTGAATAACTTTTAATATATTTTGTGGTAAATGATCGTTCTTCAAACATCCGCTCCGCTCTCATTTGAAGAAAGTGCCGTAAGTTTTGGAATATGACATCGTAAATAGGGGAAAGCCGATTCTCCATTCGAATCTTTTATTCGCCTTGTTGGGATTGTAAATCTTTGCATATGTAACAGCTGTTGTACGAGATGTAACGACTGTGCAGACAAGAATTGTGTGCATTTAAAGGACATAGAGTAACCTGAAAAGGCGAAACACTTATTGAATGGGCTATGTTGGGTATCTTTGTTCATTTTGGGCCGATTGCCTCCTCTTTCAACCACTTGACTAAAGCATATGTCCTCTAGGTATTCAATCTCATCATAACGTTTCTGATGTGGCACTTCATGACTATATACTCATCAACCACAACAAAACCTCTACTGTATCCTGAGGTCCTCGGACGAGACCTCCCACTCCTCCTCCTCGTCCCACTTGGGCGCAAGGACAAAACGACCCATGATCTTGCCCATGCCGATACTTTCTCCTCCATGAACACCTGGCCGGGGCTTCTCGTCATTCTCTTCGATGATGACGGCCGTTGTCAAAAAGTTCATTCCAACGGCGGGGCTCAGCTCCATTGCGGTGCCACCCCAGTCCATCTCTACACGGCCTGATTTGCGTACCTTGAGCTGACCCACCATACCGCCTGAAGATAGTAGACTGGACATGAAACCAGCCTTTTGTTCTGGATCTTCGAAGCCGGGGATATTCAAACCTGTGCCGTTCGAGTCGTTGGTGAGATCGACGGGAGCTGCGTCGGCTGCGGCGGGTGTTGATTCGAGAACGTCGTCTTCGCCCTCGACAGGCTCGGGCTTGATCTTGTTGGACTTGGGTTGGGCGACCTGTTTTAATGGAGGCAGAACAGGAGGGAACTGGAATAAGTACATGCGGCCGTCCTTGTTGCTAGGACCTTGAGTTTTCCCTTCTTCACCCTCTGCACCGTCAGAAATTTCTACTGCGCCCAGTTCGTTGGCAAGGATCTCCAGGTCTGCTTGAATCATCGCTTCTTCCGGTTCTTGAGCTGGTTTCTTGATTTGCGGTATCGGTGTCGCGGTAGTATCTTTGCTTTCAGCCTCTGTATCCAACTTGCTTTCGATATCCAAGTCCATAGAGTCGTCCTCCTCCTTCTTAATAACAGTAGGCTTTGATTCATTGTCCCAAATGCCCCCGTTTTCTGCGTTGTCGGCCGTCGGTTGAGTTTCGCCTGCGTCGCCGTCCACCCAAAGACTCTCCTCTTCCTTAGATTGTGGAGGAAGGACAGCCTGAGCATTTTCGGCGGCTTCCAGCTCTGCCGTGGTGGCCACAATGACACCCTCGTCCTTATGCTCTCGTCGATATATACCCATGGGCAGCACACTGGCAGCCTTGGAGTTGAGTGCCTCCATCATCGCCTCGTCTTCGCTGTCAAGATCTTCGTCGGGTGTATGAAGATGGAGCTTGTCCGCATTGATTCGAGCCTCGCGGTTCCGTGTCGCCTGAGCGAAGCCAGATTTGGAGTCTGATTTGAAATCTCGTCCACCGCCGCCGCCTCCTCGGCCACCAGAACCTGCGACTGTTAGACTTGTGATTGGGACATGATATTCCGAATATTGGTCTTACCTCCTGCACCGGAAGAGAAGGGGCCGCTGGCTCCCGAAATCACTCGA